>JAVSCE010010137.1:0-238671 GCA_032199065.1 Smutsia gigantea
TTCAGAAGAAATCTGATTTACCTGTATTTATGTCACTGGAACTCATGTGACCTGGACTAACTGAACCGTTTTTCAAGCAAAAGGGTCATCTCTGAAGTAAAGCATATGATCCAAAGAGGTACAAAAAATAATCCAAAGTAGAAAGGAATAAACAAGATAATCCATGGAAGCCCGGGATTCAAGTTCACAAATGCAGTAGGCAGAATACTGGTCCCCAAAAGACGTCCAGCCCTAACCTCCAAAGGGGAATGGATTAAGGTTGTAGATGGGATTAAAGTTGCTAATTATCTGACCTTAAAACGAGGAGATAGTTCTGGATTATAGGTGGGCCCAATGTAATTACAAGTGTTCTTGAAAGTGGAACAGAACGGCAGAAAGAGAAACAGAGTCATGGCTGCATAGGAGGACTAAGGTCAAGGTTGCTGACCTTGAAAATAGAAAAATGAGATTTTTTCCACAAGCCAAGGAATGCAGGCATGTTCCAGATGCTGAAAAATGCGAGGAAACAGACTGTGCCAGATTTTCCAGCAGATCAGCCTTGCTGACACTTTGATTTTAGCCCAATGAGATGGATTTCAAACTTTTGACCTCCAGAACTATAAAGTAATAAATTCATGTTGTTTTAATCTACTGTGTTTGTGGTTATTTGTTACAGCAGCAATAGAACATTGACATAAGAAAGTTCTTGATTTACACACACACACACACACACACACACACACACACACACACACACGTATCCTTTAGGAAGAGCCCAGCAAGAAACCAGAAGCTGTTTCGTTGGCAGATGCCCTCTGATATTCATTACTAAGAAAATGAATTATGAAGCCACCACTATCACTTGCCGACGTAAAAATTGCAACAAATGTAGCAAAGCGTTACTCTGTGTACCCATAAGACATCATAGACATTAATGAAAACGATATTAAATTAATAAACGGGCAAAGGACTTCTGTAGGTATTTCAGAAAACAAAAAATATAAGTAGCTAATAAAATATAAAAATATTTCAGATGAAATAAAGCTACTGCAAATTAAATAAATGAAGATTTTTTGTCTGTTATATTGGCATATATTTTTGAAATGAAAAATCCTACGCTACTAAGGGTATGACCAAGCCAGTATGGTCATGCCCTGCCGTAGTAGGATTAGGATAACAGGTGAAAAAAAACTTTTAAAAAGCAATTTTAAAATGTGTGAAAAAAGAATAAAAATATTTATGGGACTTCTGGGATTTAGATAATCTAAAATACAAGAAAGCATGAATATATTCATCATAAAAGTATGATACGAAAACTTTGAAAACAGCTTTCAATGATAGGAAATTGCTTAAATACATTATAGTACATTTAAGTTATGCAAATTCATATAGTCATTAATAAGCTTGTGAAAAGTAGTGATATGGGTCACAAAAGTATAACCATGGTACATAACAACTATGAGAAAAAAGACTGGAAGAAAGTCCATTAGGAAGTTCTTAGTTATGAGATCATAGGGTATTTCTTTCTTCCGTATGCAGCTGATCTATTGAGATTTCGTAGAATATAATCAAAAGGCAATTTTATTCTCTCTCACTTCTCCTTCAAGTGTATGCTGTGCCCTCCATCTACCTCAGCCTTTGGATCACATTTCAGACAGAACTTAGAGCTCTTTTGTTCCCTCATGGATATTAAAAAGTCCAGCCCAAGTCAGTGCAAACTCTCATCTACTTAAATCTCTTCCTTGGCTTGGGCCTAATTTCAACCTGCAAATCTCGGTGAGAAAGGGACCCATGGCTGCTTTCCCCAATTCCTACGCCACTTCTCTCTGCACTCGCTAGCTGCTCTGGGTTATTCCCAGGAGGAAGTGAAGGAAGAACCATGGGTGAAGAGCGAGGCTCGTTCAGTTGTAATCCAGCAGGGGTGGCCCCTCGGGGTAACAGATCCTAGATGTGGGTTCTTCCTTTTGTGGAGTACTTTTTGAGTACTTTAAAACCCACCCCACCCCCGCTTCAGGATCCTCACGTGCTTCTCCAGATGCCCCACCTCCGGCCATTACTCAACACACCTGCTCACCTGTAACCAAGTGTCCGCACCCATCTTCCGAGGCTGGCCTGGCGGGCAGTGCACTCGGTGGTGGCTCTGCTCCCGGTCAGCGCAGCCAGCGCCCAGGCGAAGGGCCCACGGGCACGTGCCCACCCTGCCGACCCCTCCTGCCCTGCTGCCAAAAGCCCCTGTAGTCCCCATCCCTCACCTTTGTCTTTTTCAAGTGAGTCAGGGGCCAAGTCCCCATGTTCCTCAAATGACGAGAAACTGGCAAGCTCCTGAAGCAGTCCTCTGATGTACTCCCTCACTTGGTTTGAGAATAAAAGAGGCCCCCCCGTGGGTGACAGGAGGCTTTGGTTCTCCGGAAACTCTTTCTCCAAGAGCTTCTCACTCCCTAACCCCTCACCTTCCCGGGAACGTTGCAGCCTTAGTCTAGACAATCTGGAGGTTGATAACAAATTCAGGCTCCTAATCTACATGGACAGATGCGAACACCAGATACATTGTTCTCAGCATTGGGAACTTCAGCCTTAGACAAGGGGGACTACCAGACAAGTTTCCTTTCCAGATGTTATTTTTTGAGGGGCCAGGCGGAGGGGTGGGGGTAGGGAGAGAAAGGCTAGAAGACAGGTTATACGGCTGCTATTGAAGTGTCTATTTTTCATCAAAGTATTTATCAGAGTAATGTTAGACTGGACTCGTTTCACTGACAATTTGTACTCTAGGAACTGCAGTGTCTCAGCTTCATTGAATAAAAATTGCCTTCTCATTATATAATAAGTGCAGAAAACAACATGAAGAGTGAGAAAGCCTAAATTCTGGCACCTGCATTTAGTCTTTTAACCACTACTATCCAAAGTATCAATTAGCTAGCTCTTCTACTTTAGTTTTTGACTAATGATCTGAAGTCAATGCATTTTCTTATGATAAAATTAACAAAACAATTTATTATTTAAATAGAATTTACATTCTAGAAGCTCTCTGAATAATTAAGTAGATGATTGGTATTTAATTCACAACAAACATATTTTGATTCCTTCTGTGGCTATTAAACACTAAAATATTTGTATTAATGAGAGCTGCTCCAAATTGCTGTATAAATAGTCAAAAGTTCAAAAAATGTATGTTCTAAATAATCTGTGGTGATTTTAAAATATAAGAACTATAAATCCCAAATCAAAATTTAAGGGAAATATCCAGAAAATTTTTCCCATCCCTGTGTACATTTTTAGAAAACTATTAAAGCTAAGAAGAAATAAAAAGACTCTTTAAAATCACAGCTATTATTTTTAAACAAGATATTTTTCTATAACAAATTCATAGACATTACTATTTTATATTCTTTATCTATTGGATTATATAGGCTCTTTGATTATGGACATTTGGCATAGATTCTCAAAGTCCTTTTTTTCTTTTGCAGTTGGTTGGTTTTGTGTATGCCTGTTATGTGATCAGTATTTTCATGGAAGAAGAGGACACCTGTAAGTACTATTCTCTCTCTCTGTGAGTTTATTTTGGTTGAGAGCTTCCAAAACTCATTATTATAGGGCTATGAAGTCTTTCACATTTGGAATTCAAAATACTTGAACTCAGCATAGTAAAGCTGCAATTAGACACTTGCAAACCAAACTGCGCACAAATAGGTGCACTAAATATTGAAATTCTTAATCGGTGTTGTGTGGAAGGATTCCCAGAGACACCAGTGGCTGTCATATCATGTCTTAGTCACTTTTCCTCAGAGACCTAAACATTATGCTGAGGAGAAAAGGAGGGGTTGTTTCGTCCTTCACCAATTGTAAGTAAGCTGTAATTCTTGCCAAATTGTAAGAATGGTTGAAATCTAACTAATAGTAATAACATCAATACAATAAGTTATAGCAAGAAATACATGTACATAAACTATGTAAAATGCTCTGAGAAAACTTAAAATGATAATCTTCAAGGTGAGGTGTTCAAATAAAAAAAGAGATTCTGTAAAATAATTAATTGGCATGCTAAAAAGTTATTAGGTTGCCTTCATGTTTTAGCGGAACACTCAGGAAAAAAAAAATGACATATGACCTGAAATTCAGTGGATGAAGATATCACAACAGAAGTCAACAACTGGCATTTATTGAGCACCTGCTAACATATAAGGCACTTCTTGACACATCTCTGTTACGGGCTTACATAATTCCAAAGGAAATTTTGATTGACTTTTTAAAAATACATTATTAAATAAATCACACCCAACCATCTTGGAGACTTGGTTACATCATTGCAGTCATTGTCTGGGTTATAAAGTTGACTTTTCTGAAAAATGAAGATAAATGTCTGGATAGCCATTATAACTTCTAGAATACAACTCCAAAGGGGTGTGATGAATGTATCCCACCAAATAGATGTCATGCATGGCATAGGAACTGGACTCCAGTTGACAATAAGGATTTATTTAACCAACTGGGAGAAATATTTAGACCCTGAGTTTAAACTCATCAGGCCATGAAAAGATGCGAACCCAATGCATCGTATCCTTTATGTTTGCTTGGGGTATGTATTTTTTTTTTTTAATGCTAGAGAAGCCAGAAAGTTTAGGACATTTCAAAAGTGCTGCTGTAATGACAACACTTCCCACTATGAGGTTAACTTCAAACAGTACAGCAACTCCACTGGTGGCTCCACAATCCGATCTAGTCTAATGTATATAGAAAATCCACAGCACGTTTCCACCTCACAGCGAAGACAGGCTGTACAGCCAAAAACAACTGGCTGAGCATGAACAATTTTAACAGGAGATCATTAAAATTTGAAGCTGAATAAATAGTTCAAAAAAATGATACATTGATTGATAAATCCCACCTGAATCTCTTATCACTTACTTTTGATTAGATACCGAAGTGCCCTCATGAACTCATTGCAGACTCTCAAATGATGCTAATGCTCAGTCCTATCTTACTGCATGAGAAAAGGCAGATTAATCAATAGTCTTCTTTTATCTAGTAGAATAAATATATAAAGGACTTTTCCTTGAGGCTTGTGATTTTAAGCAAAACTTGAAAATGCAAAATCACATGCAAAATAAAAGGCTCATCTAAATTGATTTTGACCTTCCATCCGCCTTCTTTGAGAGTAATAATGTCAGTGTATGTGGATTTTATTGCTACTGGCAGATATTGCAGATACTGACTTTGGTGTCTTTTGTTAGCTTAAGTTTCTCTATAGAAATCTCTGAATCAGCTATTTTAATACCCATCAAACTGGAATTGAAACAGCTGCTAGCAGCCTATTCTATTAATGGTTTAATTCTAGTGTTTGTTATTAGGGCCATACATTAAGTTACCAAGAGACATCTGGATACAGTAGTTGTGTTACAACCAATTCAAATAATACTTAGAGCCAGAAAGAGTCTTGGGTGCTCAAAACAAAGTAAATATGTCCTAGACCAACTTGACATGATAATCTGTGGGAAGAAAGATGACAGCAAAGAGCAATTCCAAACCTTTTAGTCTGATAGTTCTCAAGTGAGTGTAATTTTACATTTTTTATTGAGAGAAGTAGGAATCAAAAGTGCAGTTGTAATTAAATTATCCCAGAGTCTTCAGAAGGCAGATGTGAGCAAAAAGGAATGTCTGAAACCAATGTCAATGACTCATAGACTAGTACAATTTGTGCCAACACTTAGCTTTTAGGTGCAGTAGTGAACTGCCCTCTGGATACATTACCAACACACAGTCAAGAAGATGTGTCCCTTGCATTGTTTTTACAAAATTTAACTATACAATAATAAAATAATGCTGGTAGCTTTCCAATTTGTCTAAGTATACTTCTGGAAAGCTTACTCTGAAATGTAACTGCAAATATATAATGTAATGTCACAGTATTTTGGCAGACAATATATCATTTATCATTTCAATTCCTATTCTAACTAATGAAAAATCCCTGCATTATTCAAAATGCAAAGTTAAGCCTTGTTCTCAGACCGAAAGCTGTCAGCCAGCCTTAAAAATTAATAGCAGCTACCCGCTGCTTCTCCTCTGCAATGCTTAAGTGGTTCTATGGGACTAACATTTCAGCTGATGGACATTTCTGAAGGGTAACAAACACTTGAGGAAAGATTTATTTCCAGCTACCCATCTTCTTAGTTACCTCTCAGCCTCTTTTGCTAACAATTTCTTTTAAAGAGTATGACTGCAGGTCAAAGACAATGAGATAAAAAGCTCACAAAAGGAAGAATGCTGCTAGGTGGATTAATACTTTTCATCATTCATTCTAATGAAAAAGCCTATCTGTATCTCTCTGTTTCATTTTTTATTTCTTTTTTTAATATCCATCAATCTCTATGAACACTTTTGTGAAACCAGGATATTGGGGATCTGTAATCATAAAAACCTGTCGACATCCTGTTTGTGAACTATCTACTGCTGAAAATGAACTTGTAGGCTTGTTACTATCTTGTCAGACTTACTAAAAAGAATGTTTTTTAATTCAGGGAAGTGTAGAGGCAAGGCAAAAGATGCTGCAAAATAGTATTAACCTGTATTAATATTGCCAGTTTTCAGAGGATCTATTGCTAGCACTACTCCTGATACTAGGTTGCAAATTGCAGTAGAGATATCCATTTGGGTTTCAAAGGCCAAACTAGGTTTTCTATGTTGTATTCATATACACACACACGTATATATGGGAGAAAAGTATATTGAAAGCTCTAGAGCTAGTTTTTGAAAAAGAAATGAACTTGATAGATGTGGGCTCAGTATTTTACATTGAAAAGTTCAAAATAGCTCACTCTGTAAATATTTGACCCTTGCTAGTATACTTTTTGGGAATTTTTCATTGTAAGAAAACTTGGCTCTTGGAAAAACATTCCAAATCTCTATTGTCCTTGAGGTTTCCCACAGGCTGGTGTTCATGTATTTGCCTGACTGCCCATGAATTCCTTTTGAGAGGATAAGGTCATATTACCATAGCAATGATGTGAATTGGAAATAAAAATAAACCCTATCTCTTCCTATGAATTTACTAGGTAATGGTACAGAAACTGATTTTCTTCAATGTTAATTTCCAAGTTTTCTTTTCTTGCTACATAATGTATTAGAAGACTTAGAGAAGTAGAGTGAACCAAAGGTCAGGCAGTAGAGGAAGGAGAGAAAGCAGCAGAGACCTGGATGATCCTCAGAATAGAAAACTGGTTCATTGTCTTGTGAGCCTTATAATATATAAATATTTAAGGGTAGAGGGAAAGGAGAGCTTTGTGAGAGTCAAAGATGGCGAAATACGTGAGGCTCAGGTCAGGGTGATCCTGCAATTAGCATTTTAAAGGAGTCACAATATTTACCCAATATGCCACTGGTTTTCAGAGAGTATAGATTTCTTTAGTAACTATGTGGTGAGTTGCATATTAACTATCCTTACCACATATTAGATTTAAGGTAGAGCCTGAAGCATTTCCCCTAATTTGTTGAGAAGACTCTACCAAATAGCTACAAAAGTACTAGCTAATCTTCCCACTAGAACAGAAGATCTATGAGGTCAGGATCTTATTTGTTCCCTGATATAATAGCCTAGAAAATGCCTTGCACATAGTAACCGATAAAGAAATGACTGTTGAATTTACACTGTTAAATAAATTCTCTTAGCCTAGCAACTCATTGTTCAAAATGGATTTCAATACCCCAAGGCTCTTAATTTTGATGAAATGATACTCTAGAATTTAGTGAAATGCCTGATGCATTTACAAGTGTTTAGATTTGGCAAGGGAGGTCCTGTGTCTCTTTAACATAATTGGATGGATTTTAAGTAATTTTGAAGTCAAGATATAGGGACATGGATTAAACCTCAACTATTCCACATCAGAGCCAGAGCTTATTAACCTTGTCAAGTCCTGGACAAGAGATCATGGAGGGAACAGATGCACCCACAGGACAGCAGAAAGGTAGATGCACTCACAGAATGAACTCAGCTGCAAAATATGGCCAAGGGGACAGACCCACTGTCAGAAAGTTGAGACCACCAGGTTGGTGACCTTGGAAGCACAGAATAGGACCCTCGCTACAGTGCGATGGTTCAGAGACAGGCTTCCAGTCCTTGGGTAGGTTATCAAGACAGCCTGTCTCAGTAATGGGTATGTTAATTAACTAGCCCGTGGGAATTATTTCACAAAGTATATGTATCAAACCATCCTGTTGTAAACTTTAAATATATTACAATTTTATTTGTCAATTATATTTCAGAAAAGCTGAAAAAAAGAGTATCATAACAAACAAATACCCAAACCAGTGAATCAAGCGGGGACTCTCCACAGGGACAAGATAGAAAAGAACCAGTTCTAAAGCACTAAACTCCCCATGATGTAGAGCCTAGACTACTGCCCATCTCACTAAACTAGGCCTCCTATAATTCAGCCTGCTAGGGACTAACCACAGCCATATTTTCTACCCTCCTCCCTTCCTCATATCCGGCCACCTGTGTTGTCCTAATTCCACCAAGCTCTTCCACGCCACGTTCCCCCGTTAACTCACTAACTTATATACATTCTTCAGATCTCCCCTTAAAGATGTCTCCCCAAATTTGGCCACTTCCCCCTCACCGTCCCCAGGCTAGGTGAGGGCACTAGCATGATATATTGTTATATGCTTTCACTGCACTGTACTTTTTCCTTGGAAACATTTAACACAACTATAATTTTTAAAAGCCATAATCTCCCCAGGGCCTAGCCCATTTCCTGACATAATGGGCACTTTAGACAACAGATAAGGAGTGAGTATTGAATGAATAATGGTATGAACAAATGGACTCAGAGGCTTGCTTTGGATTTTCATTGGCAGAGTAGGGGAATAAAGATCTTCCTTCTCTATTTTCTACCCCCATTTACATGAATGACCACTCCTCACATGATAGAAACCGGGGCATATTCCTTGACTTTTCTGTCACTTCCCATATCCAGTCAGTTGCCAAGTGGGACAGTGGCACCTCTGTTCATGTAACTAACAGCTCCTGCATGTCCCCTAACTTTCTTCCCAAAGACACCCTCTTCCCAGAGACTCAGTAAACCCTAAGCATGTTTCTGAACCTGTGTTCAACTTATTGGTTAGTTAACTGAATTCCCCACTTAGAGAGGTTAGAGACCATGTCTTACCCATCCAAGGATCCCAGGACCTGGTTCAGTGTCTGGAACATGAAAGCAAGTTAGTGCATATTTGTTGTACTTTTGTGCATGCCCCCTTGTCTTTATATCATCTCGTATTTCTTTCCTCACACCTTATGAAAATTTAAATTCCCCATTCCCTGACCTATAGAAAGAAAATCGAATTAATTCACAATAAGATGTAAATGGTTTATGCCCTTAAGTTCCCTGGAAATTTTCATTGGCTACTGATGGTGGCCTATTTTGACAGAAAGTTGAACCCAGAAAGCACATCCCAGCGGGGATTTAATTTTCTATGTTTCCACTTGAAACTGGATGTTAGAAATTATTTAAATGGAGGTGGTCCTAACTCTGCCGATGTGAAGCTCTGTGCCCGGTCACGAATCCAGTCCTGTCTTAGGGGTCCCCAAGGCCCTCTGAGCTCTGACGGTACAGCTGCAGGGACTGTGCCGGTAGCTTATCTCAACATGCAATCAAGGCCATCACATTTTCTTCCTTCATTTACAAATGGTGAGTAAGGGCAGCTGTGGAAGACCTCCTGCTCTCTCTGCTCCAGATTAACAGTCAATGAAGTGTGAAGCACGGCCTCCCCCGTTCCAGCACGCTGGACACCGAGGCCTGTGCCCGCTCACAGAAGGCACAGTGCAGGCCCCACGGCCCTGGGGCAGACAGCTGGGAGGGCTGGGGCCCGCCTTCCCTGCAGCCCTAGCTCCAAGCGGAGGAGAAAGAAGGAAGGATTCGCTATCCAGATAGTGCCCGGTGGAAAACAAGGGGATGGGGAACCAGGTGTGATTATGAGGGAGCAGAGTGAAAAAAACTTCCCAGCCTCATGGCGCCCTGAGTGCACAGTGAGGACAAATGGGCACGAGGATTTATGTGGATCCTGAGCAGTGGCTTTATTCTGGGTTATTTATTAGTGGGAAAATTCAGGAGTCCAGGGGAAGAAAGCTGACAGCAGCCGACAGGGGCCCCTGTGTTTCCATTTTCATTATAAATTCAGTATACTTATCCCAACCGCCCCCCTTATTCGTCCTCCCCCTGGGCTGGCTCTGCCGCCCCACTGCATGTTCCTCGACCCCTCAGGTCTCTGCCGCTGCCCCTCAGCTGCCCGCAGAGGCATGGAAGAGGCCTTCCTCCTGTCCGTCCTGTGGCTTTGGGAGCTTTTATGTGCATCTTTCCAATATTCAGGCAGCTTGCTCCATTGGAGATTCTCTCTCTCTCCCTCTCTCTCCTCCTTCCCTCCCTTCTCTCTGCCCAGTTTCTTCCTCCTACCGCATGTTTTTCTTCAGCTTATGAAAAATGTCACATAATGTTTTAAAAAAGAAATGAAAATAGACATTGCCCTGCCTTCCCACCTGGGAGACATTTACCTTCCGCATCTCCCGTGCTTCTTCCCTCCATATCCAGGCTTTTCTACAAAGTACTCCACACTTAGAGTGTTCACTTTCTTGTCTCCTATTTCCTGTCAGTCCACTGCTGTCAGGCTTTCCGTTCCATATTATCACTGGAACGCTCTCTCAAAGTCCGGCCGTGACCTCCTAATTCACCTAGATCTTATCAAGCTTTATTGTAATTGATGGCTTTGGTCACTGTTGACGGTTCCTTCCTTGAAAATTTTCTCTTCTGGATTTATAAGCAATCCCATCTTTAGAGTTTTGCCAGGCAATCCCATCTCTTGAACAGCACTAATTTTACCAATTACAAATTATTTATAACATACTTATGCAACTTAAGCAGATTTCTGTAGCAGACACAGGTTACAAATTTTGAAGGACTTGCCCTGCATTTATGGCGATGATTTATCATTAAGTCCTTAAACTGTTAACTCACCAACCCTAGTATATAGCTTATATTCCCACTGTTACACTGAAGCAGATTAAGTAAAATCAGACAGTAAAACAGAAGCATTTTAAACTAAGATGAAACAATAAAACAGATGTTTATCCATTTTAGATAACAAAATGACACATAATATTCTCAAGAGCTATATTCTTAGACCAAATATTTCATGGAAATCCAGTTTTATAATTCCTTTAAAGAAATGTTGTACAAGTAACCAACAATAAAAGGCATGTACGAGATGCTCATCTTCATGTGCTTTTTTCTATGTACTGTATTGACTAAAAAAGAAATAATTTAGTGTTCTTTCTGGGCAGCAACAATTGAAACTGGAATCTTACTGAGGTATTTAGGAGAATTCACATATTTGGATACCCACATGAAAAAAAGTAAGGGAGAAATAAAAGCATTTGCCTCTCCTTCTAAGTTGCATGACGTAAAAGGTAAATTAATTCTAAATTATACCTAAATAGCCTTTCATTTTGATCCACATTTTTTCCTCATAGAAGGAACTAAGAGCTCTCTTCCTCATTCTCTTTTTCACTCTCTGTCTCCCTCTCTCTCTCTCGGTCTCTCTTGCTCTCTTTCTTTGATTGTAAGAATAGAAAGTCCAGACTGGAGTTGATGGTGTATTTTGAGAACAGCTTCCTTTGCTACATACAGTTTGATAAACTGCATAGCCTATAACATTCCTCCACCTTGTTCATTGAATTCTGCCTTCACAAATTTTGTAAGAGCTGTGTGAAAGCTTGTTCAGACCCCGACCATCTATTCAATACAACTATTTGTTCTTTTCCTGGTACACAGCTTCCCTGCAGTTCAGTGTCCCTGAAATTGACTTCCAGCTCGTAGACTGAGCAGAGGGGATATGCCCATTTCCAGGCTTGGTCCCTAAGTACCTTCCCCATGTGATTCTCCATGTTCTTCCACTTTCTACCTGTTGGGTACCGACAAGCATAGAATCTTTAGAAGCCATGTGTTTAAAATGGTGGAACCACAGTGTTGAGGAACTTGAACCACAAGGTCATTGCTTGGAGGAGAGCTGGCCACATAAGTTGAGAACAGGAAATTAGTCCTTTTGAGGTACGAGGTGCTGAGAAGCCCCCAAGAGTGTATGGTCAGGGAAGGGTTCCCCTGGGTGGAGACCCTGAAGCAGAAATAGGTGGGAGTTCTTTACCACTGAAGGGGAGGAGAGCATTCCTCACAGAAGGAACAGCAGGTGTGCAGGGAGTCACTCCTGGAAGAGGCTTCCAGCCAAAACAAAGGCTTTGACTTCGGGAGCAGCTTCATACTGGACATTCTGGAGAGTCAAAAGGTAATCTGATGATTCAAAGAAGAGTAATGAACTAAAAGGCAGCTTGCATCAGGGACTTATTTCACATAGCCTTCTTGTGTTGAGGAGAAGGCAAGGTGAAAATGACGAGAAGCGTGCTAGTTGTTCACATGTTGTGAGAAAAGAGAGTGCACAACTTGGACTGAAGTTTTCTTTTCCTTCACTTCTATATTTGCCTCGTTTCCTATTTATTCGTCTACATGTTTACTTGGGAAAGTAAATTAAATCTGTTTCTTTTTTATTTAAGAAAAACAACAATTCTTAGTTACTAGTTTTAAAGTTGAAGCCAAGGTGTCATATTGTGTTTTCATCCTAATTGAGACAATAAAGGTGCAAGAGAACAGGCGAAGGCATGGTTTCCCTAGGATTTTGTCTTTGTATTTTCTGATGTCTGTGAGGGAAGCTTCTCTGCACAGAGAATTCTATTTATATCTTATTCAGGGTTTAAAATCACTATGCAATTTATTAACGTGACAAATTTTTTTAAACCAGGTTTTTTTCTTAAGCTCTATATGCAACATAGAATTTTAATATTCCATTTAAAAATCTAGCAAATCTTAATAATCACTTTCTGGGGATTTTTGGTTTCTTTTCTGGCAGTAAAATAAACATAATATAAAATTAACCATATGAGCATTTTTAAGCATATAATTAAATGGCATTAAATATATTCACAATGTCATACAACCACCACCATCACCTATTTCCTGAACTTTGTCATCATCCCAAATAGAAACTCCGTACTAGAAATAATAACTCCCCGTCTCCCTCTCCCCCAGACCCTGGTAACCTCTACTGTACTTTGTATCTCTGTGTATTTACCTATTCCAGGTACCTCATATAAATGGAATCATACAATATTTGTCCTCTTGTGTCTGACTTATTTCATTTGCCATAATGTTTTCAAGGTTTGTCCACCTTGTAGCATATATCAGAATTTCATTCCTTTTTAAGGTTGAATAATATCCCATTAAACTTATAATTACTATTTGATCTGCTTAAATTCAGTAGTCTAAATTCCTTTAAATTATCCATTCCATTTACAATTTAAACTGAAGTTCTTTAAACATTTAGCCTGTATTCATGAATTCATTGTAACTATCATTCTTTTGAAGTCCTTCAAATATTAGTGCTTATAAAACATTGTTTTTTAAGCTATTCCAGAAAAGCTAATAAATCTAATAAAATAAGGTAATATGTATATTAAATCCGTATTTTCTTAACTATTACACAAATTTAATTTTTTTTCCAGTGTCTTTCAATCTAAATATCACAAGTATAAAACTAATTACCCACTTCAACTTTTTAATGGATTTTCCAGAGTCATTCTCCCAGATCTAACATAATCTTTCTGATTATGTTAAGAATCACAAAGACTTTACACACCAAGTAAACATAGGTTATCCCAATGATTACAGAATTCTAATCTATACTTCATTAAAAAGTATTAAAATTGTGGAATTTGCCTACTTTATTCTCTCTACAGTCAATGCCCTGTATTGGGAAGGCATTTCTGCAATAAATAGGCATCTCAAACAATTTGAGGTTGCTACATGTTCAGGGGTTTTCACTTGGGAAACAGTACTTAAATTCCAAAGGGATTCTAATTTTCCACTAATGGATTTAACAGAGATTTTTTTTTTTAAATAGTTGATGGAATGAGAGATCTCATTCCATACACTTCCATGTGATTGATTTAACAGGCCACAGGGCCAGGACTCAGATGACATTAGATTTGAGGAGACAGAAGATTTGCCTCCTATTAAGAGGCTGTTTTGGTTGGTTTTATACATGCTAATTCTTTAAACATTGTAATGTTGTCCCATGTGATTCAACAGACGATTTGTTGACATTCCATTTATTTCTTTCAACCGTATTGCCTCATGGATTTCTGCATTCTTTCTGTATTCTAGGTAGGTTGCCAATTTTTGTAGACATTTAAATGTTTGATTGGATTCTGCATTTCTCTCATATCTCTTCTTGTTCTGAAGTCATCACCTTGCACAGATCCAGAAGTACTTATAGTCCAAACTCAGAATATTATTGCTTAATTTTAGAGCTTTAAACAAGCTTAAATAGCTAATCCTTTACTGATTTATTGATTCATTCATTGAAAAAAGAGTTATTGAAAGACTTCTGTATGTTAGACCACAAAGACACAGAAACAAGTAAGACTTGGTCCCTTTCCCAAAAGATCTTACATTCTAATAAGTGGGCCAGGCATGTAAATAATAGTTAATAAATAATCATCTGTATAAAGTGAGTCAGATGCACAGAAGAAATAAGCAGAGGCTAACTGTGTCTCGGGGAACCAAGCGTGGCTACTCAGAGCATAAAAAAAATATTACATCACCAGGAAGGAAACAAAGAAAATGTATTTTAAATATTGGAGAAAATATGTCCAAAAAAGCTTGGGAAAACCATGGAATATTCAGGAAGGCCTGGGGAAAACCTGGATTACACAGAAAGTGATGGGTACAGTTCCTGTGGGTTTGAATCCAAAAGATGGGTCTAAACTGTGCAGGTCTACTTGTATATGGGGTTTTTTTTCAATAAATATATTGGAAAATATTTTGGAGATTTGTGACAATTTGAAAAACATTTTCTTTTCGCTAGTGTACTTTATTGTAAGAATACAGTATGTAATTCAAATGACATACAAAATATGTTTTAATTGACTATTTATGTTATCTGTAAGGCTTCCAGTCAACAGTAGGTTATTAGTAATTAACCTCTGTGAGTCAAAAGTTTTTTTCAGATTTTCAACTTAGGGTTCGGCACCCTTAACCCTCAAACTGATCAAGCCTGTAGTTGGATGTGCTCGATTCACGAAGTGAATGGTGAGGTCAGACTGTGAGGGCTGTTGGATTCTGTCTCACACCAGTGATCCCCGACCTATTTCATATCTTGGCACTTGTAGTGAAAACTAACATTTATGAGGCGTTCCATGGTGAATAAATTACTTTTCTCCAAGCAAGAAATGATCAGCTCAGAGGACTAGCTACCCCACATCTCACTTAGCACACACACACACCCTTACACGTACTCTCACACATACCCCAGGGAGTCAATATCTTGTCACTTTTGTACTCAGGTCGGACAGGTTGGGATGCTCTGCTGGATGACACGGAGTCAATGAATGGACTGAATCTTAAAGACTATGATCAGAATCAATTTTTTTGAACAGTAATTCATGAAAAGAGAAAAAAAATTTATAAAAGAGGTCTCAGAAGAAATGGCATAGTTTGGATGGAGACTGTCCTAGGAAAGGGAAAGACAAAATAATAGAGGCTATTAAAAAAAGAAGAAAATATTCAATGTCCAAAATTGTAGAAGCAGACAGTAAAAAGGAATTATAGAAAGACTTCAAAGTCAATGAGGGCTTGCTGTTTGATTTATAGAACAAAGTAAAACATTGGCTAGATTTAAGCAAGACTGATAAATATATATTAGGGGGAAAACCTAATAACTAAAAAAAAGTATATTACATAGGGGAAAAGTTATAGCTATTTAGATAAATTCTTGGAGCTGTTTTTAGCCTTTATCTTCTTGAGCATTATTTTTCCTCTCGGCCATTCCATCCTGCTTTGCTGACCACAAAGAGATTTTAGAAATTCATTGTTCCATTATTTAAATATTAGATACCCTTAGAAAATGTTTAAGTGGGAAGAAACTGTCAGCACTGATTATAGGAACATCTGATTCCAGAGATCTGGACCCACATGAGGAACAAAAGCTGGAAATGCAGCCAAATAAAATGAAAAGGGAGCTCCAAAAATAGAAAAGGGAGGTGATTTCAGGATTCTTTTAAAATCTTGTTTTCTCAAGAATAAAATGTTTCTCCAAATGAGCCCAGCAGTAGTGACACAAAGGCCTTTAGCCACCAGTGATTCTGCACAGACAGTAGTTGAAAAATGACAAAAACTTTGAAAGGGCCATCGGTGAAGCCCAGGGTAGCTGGCGGCAGCCATTCTGTCCAATCACTAAGCCACTGACGGAGACAGACTGGAGGGCTGAGTGTATCTAGTATAGGACAATAGAGCCCAGTGTGTGTGGTTTTGAAAAAGCTGAGGAACTTTGAAGACAATAGAAGATGTACTATTAAGAATAATGACTAAAGTCAGGAAGGGAGAGAAAAAAATCTACCTACTTTCCAAATATGAGAAAATAAAAATAAAGATAAATGTGTGTGTTGCAGAAGTGGAATGGTGGGAGCAGATATGTTACAGGCATCTTTACAAAGATGAGGCAACTTTTAGACTTAGAGCAAGGAGAAGCCATAGTAGTAAATGCTTATTATCAAAGCACCCGTAAAGGACACTAGATCTAATATCCCACACAGAAGAATCAAACACAAAATACTAAAGACAGTCTATAGAATCTGTACGGAACAATTGGAATAAGCATATCCCTGCAGCTAAAGGAATAACACTGAAAACATTAAGAAGAAATCACTTTATGAGCAGAGGGGATGATGTATTATCTACAAAGAATCCCATGAAGTGACTTGAAAAGAAAAAATAGCAAGAAAAAAGAGCAATTTGCCCTCAGGGTTTGTGCTACTGTGGGGAAAAGAAGAGAGACTAAAAGCAATGCCCGTCAAAAGCTAACAAGTGGTGATGGACATGGTCACCTGTGTCCAGATGGGTCGGGTGTGCTGGAGCCCCGCAGGTGGACTCCACCCCAGCCCTGGGCAGAGGGAGAGCCACGTGCCCTCGTGACGCGGCCACCCCGCTCTCACAGAGCTTTAGTTTCTTTCTTGCACCATAGCTTTATATAGGAAAGCTTACTCTCCAGAATAAAAGTGCTCATAGAAGATGAAACATCAGGCCTCAAGATGTGGTGAACTGATCAATTTCTCCTTCCCCAAACTAGCTCCTCTTTCCAAATGTGAGAAAGTCAAACTAGAGACAAATTCAATACCACTTCCTCAAGGACAAACACTCTTCTGAGGAGCAGGGGGAAGAGAATGTTGCAGTTAGTTCTCACAAATCTTTGCTATCCTAAACTAAACAGAGCTTTTGGAATTTCAGAAATCAATAGTTGATGGGTCTGTGTCATCAGAATAAAATAAGTGTGTAAATAACATTGACAACAGCCTGCCGTTCACTGCACGCTCTCTGTGGCCATTATCTCATCTAGGGTAACCACACTTGGTGAGGCCGTCATTGTCCCCATTTTATAGCTGAGTGCACTGCGATTTTTCCCAACTCACACAGCCTGTCAGGAGTGGAATTCATATCTGATTCAAGGGTTTCGGGGACCAAAGTCCGTATGTTTTCCAACATGAGGTATGTCTTTCTTCCCAACAGGATAATGACCAAATTCTCCATAAATAGGTAAAGAAAGAGACATTGGTCCCACACTAGATTAAAACCAGAACATTTAAACATTTAAATATTGAGTGAGAACATAAATCACTTGCACAATATAGAGAAAAATAATGAGCTATCCCATGAAAATTGAAGTAGATATGGGGAGTCACGTGTAATGTAAAACACCCAGTGATCTTGCTCCAAATCAGTTGTCTTATTTCAGCACCGAACACTCAATGTGCAAAACTTATTGGACAAACAATCTCAGGATCCAATTCAAAATACTACACCTTGTGAAAACAAACCCCTCCCCTCCAAAAACGCTGTGTTGACTTTTAATAGCTGCAAAATTCTGTATGGCTATACGGTGAAATTAGAAGAACCCACCCTTTCATAATTAAAGTCTGGCTCCATAAAATGTGAGAATATGACATTAGACAAATGTTATGGGTATGATTTTTAAAAAGCAAATTGTAACTTTCCTGATGTTCATAAAACCAGATGTCACATTTCTTCCCCACATAGTCATTTCCAGGAAATCTCAGCCCCTTCAGTGATTTTTCCACCACATCAGGAATGAGCCCCGGGGGGGCATCCTCCTCTGCTCTGGTTCTGAGGCCAAGGTTGATGTGGTGGTGTCCACTGTGAAGGGTAGGGCTGAGCCCCGATGTCATTTCCGTCTTTCCCTCAGGCACCCATGGAGCTGTAGAGTGGTCCCACAGTGGTCTCAGTTGTCAAGCAGGTCTCATTCTGCGCTGCTGCTCTTCATTTGCAAACTATAGCAGGGCCTAGGACCCTCAACCGGCTTCCTGGAAACAGTAACTGCGCTTCCATTCTTTCTTCCATATCTCACACAGAAGTCCCCTGTAGCCACTGCCAACCCAGAGTCATACGGAGAGGGGAATTCAGGAAACACCATTCCAGCTTAAATGGACACATTACAAAATAACTACAATAGTTAATAATATAACTGAGGCATTACTCTTTTGAATGTATCTCAGGGAATTTAAATGCCATTGCAATTCAATACCCATAAGCATCCATTCTAAAAGTTCCTGAACAAGCCTTAGTTAACAGTTGAAATTTTAAATCATTCTGTTTTCTCTTTGAACTTGTACCCTCATTCCACTTCACCCATCAAAGCTGTCCTAATGTAATATATTTATTCTTTAAGATTTTTTTCTTAGTCTATCATACATTGCTGCATTGAAAAATTGTCTATAGGTTGAAATTTTGTTCTCAGTGTTATCTTTTAATGAATAAAAGTTCTTAATTCATATACTTCAGTTATCAATCATAAATCTTAAGTTAGGAAAATTCATGTTTTTTTCTCAAGAAACATGAGTCTTTGCTTTATCATATATTTTAGAATCAGCATTTTGATTAAACAAATTTTTTATTGAGATTGCCATAAATCCATAGATTAATTGATCTTCAGATCAAATAATATTTTTATAATACTGAGTTTCACAATCCATGAGTGCATTATATTCTTCCATTTGCTTCAGACATCTTTAACGTCTCTCAATATATTCTGTAGTGTTCAGTGTAGAGGATTTGCAAAATGTTTTAGATTTATCCCTATGAATAAAAATTGTTGTTTTCTGTGACCAGATTTTAAGCATTAAAGGTTGTCTTCAGATGGGGTTATAATTACAATTATTGGCTACCAACATGATTGGGCTAATATAAATATATTACATACACTGATGAATATATTCGTGTTTGCTCAATCATACTGATAACCAACAATTGTAATTATAACCACATCCAAGGGGAAAACTTAAACATGTACTGAAATATTTATTGGAGGGATACCTCTTAATGATATGGATGGAACTTTTTTTCAATTAGTTCCTATATTTATGGATAACTATTAGTTACTGCTAGGATGAGATAGGCTACCTTGGGTACTTTTAATATTTGTCATTAGTATTATATTTATAGAAACCTTGTTCACAGAAAGAATATAAGATAGGTTATAGAAATGTCACTCAATTATTTTAATTCCTTTCTTCCCCAAATATTTTTGAGAGCCTACCTTGTAGCAGGCACTGTTCTAGATGCTAGGTCTACAGCAATGAACAAAATCTGACAAAATTAGTCAAAAATTCTTGTCTCACAAAGTTTAAATGTAGTGAAGGCATCAGACAACAAAAAAGGTCTTTTAAAGTAAAATAGTGTAGCATGGTAAATAGTGGTAAATACAAAAGAGTGAAACAGCAGGGAAGAAGAAAGGGGAGGACAGAGATTGTAAGTAAAATGGTTGAGATATATGGTAAAAAGTACATCGTCACTTGGCACCAAAAATTATGTTTAAAGTATTAGACCTAATGAATTAGTTAGGTTCTCCTTCAATTATTTTGGAAGGCAAAAATTGGAAACCATCTACGTTGTCATTGGTAGCTGTTATTTTATCATCTTAGGAAAGTAAACCTGCCATTTTGTTTAGTTCCTGGAGGAGGTTCCCCCACCTCACTCCCCAGGGTAATGCACCAAGATAGGATTCCAGATGGATGAGATAAATGCCTTTCACTGAGAAGTGGAAAGAACACAGGGAACCCTCCTACACTGCTGGAGGGAATGTAAACTAGTTCAACCATTGTGGAAAGCAATATGGAAGTTCCTCAAAAAAACTAAAAATAGAAATACCATTTGATCTGGAATTCCACTCCTAGGAATTTACCCAAAGAATACAAGTTCTCAGATTCAAAAAGACATATGCACCCCTATGTTTATTGCAGCCCTATTTACAATAGCCAAGACATGGAAGCAACTTAAGTGTCCATCAGTAGATGAATGGATAAAGAAGATGTGGTACGTATGCACAATGGAATACTATTCAGCCATAAGAAAGAAACAAATCCTACCATTTGCAACAATATGAATGGAGCTAGAGGGTATTATGCTCAGTGAAATAAGCCAGACGGAGAAAGACAAGTATCAAATGATTTCATTCATCTGTGGAGTATAAGAACAAAGAAAAAACTGAAAGAACAAAACAGAAGCAGACTCACAGACTCCAAGAAGGGACTAGTGGTTACCAAAGGGGAGGGTGGGGGAGGGCAGGTGGGGAGGGAGGGAGAAGGGAATTGAGGGCTATTATGATTAGTACACATGGTGTGTGGAGGGGGTCATGGGGAAGGCAGTGTAGCACAGAGAAGACAAGTAGTGACTCTGGCATCTTACTACACTGATGGACAGTGACTGCATTGGGGTATGGGTGGGGACTTGATAATATGCGTGAATGTAGTAACCACATTGTTTTCTCATGTGAAACCTTCATAAGAGTGTATATCAATAATACCTCAATAAAAAAATTTTTTTAAAGAGTGGATGGAACACATTCATGGAAGAAGATGAGGGAACCGAGAACCAGAACGGCCATGGTACTTTGTCAGGACATATAAATTTTGGAATCGAGGTTCTTGGAACTGACCGCCTTCAACTGTGCTTGCCTACACACCATTTGGGAAGTCTGCACATGCCCTTGCATTCCCCAGGTGAAGACTGCTGGGCTCTCATTGCCTCACCTCTCCCTCCCCAGTACCAGGACGGGCTGGGAGTCCCAGACAGACCCGGGCTCTCTTCCAGACCCTTCAGACTCTCCCCAAGACAGCTCTCAGTGTTTTCCAAACCGAATTGCCATTAGCAACAATTGAGCTAACCTTAAACATCTCATGGGTCTCATGTGCTTTCCTTCTTCAGTTGTGTACGCTTTGAACGGTGGAAGATTTTCAACTTCCTGTGTCATAAAGAAAACAACAATGAATAGCCATAAAGCTTGTACTTAGGTGTCATCTGCCTGCCTGATGGGCCCCTAAGGTTCATAAAGTTATTTGGGGCAAGCAGGGACATGGTCTCAGCTACTCCTTCTGGGCGTCAACAGCATTTCAGAGCACCGTCACGTTCACTGTGCCCAACAGAGCCATCGCAGTGGCCCTCAGCCACTTGGGGTGCCGGGAGCATCCTGACCGGGGCTTGCAGTTCCGCTCAACTGGTCATACCCTTTGAAAGCTCAGATTCTTTGGACAGGAGACAGCAGATGAGCAATACCATGATTCATTCCTTAGAAACAAAGGCCGAGTTTAGTCTCCAGCTACCTCTGCAATAGCTGGTCTCTCCCAAGAGCCCTCATTATCTGTGGGTGCTGCAGAATCCTCTCCGTGAATTCAAGTGGTGTCAAGCCTCTACCCTGGCTTTTCTCTTATGAATTCCTATCACAGAACAAGTAAATCACCATCTCACGGCCTCAGACTCGAGTTCTCTAAGGCCTGAGCTATGCTTCCTTAAGACATTATTGCTGGCAACCTATACAACAAATGCTTATTAGACCAGCCCAGGAACTACAGATCAGGAGCCATGACAGACTAGGAAGCAAGTTTAAACCAAATAATGTGTATTGGTCCCCAGCTTCCTGAGTCCCTTCCTTCCTCTGAGCTAAAGGCAGTGTTACCGGGGTGGGGTGTTTCTCAGCATGCAATGTAGCTGTGTCAGGAACAAAACACCTACATTCTGGCTAATGATTTGGTGAATGTAGTTAAACCTGGGACATAAATGATAGTTTGAATGCTCACTAAAAATGGCATGTGTTGTTTTAGGGGTATAAAGTCAATCAGGTTTGCAGTTCTGAGTGAGGAATTGAGTCAGTAGCACTAAGTTATTTACCAAAAACTTCATTTATGACCAAAAGTTTACTGTAGTCAAATAGAAAAGTTGCAATTAGTTGTGTAGCTTTTACAAGTGGGAAACCAGTCTATTGGTACAATAAGATATTGCTTTATATCTAGAGAAGCTTTGTAATTCCTTTAGGTGGTGAGAACCTTTTTCAGGGAATTTCCAGGGCTACAATGAGTAACCACGAAGATACTCAGTTACAAGTAATGTAATTTCTTCCAAGAAGTTTCTTGACTGTGCTGTTAGAAATAGGCACAGGAAATACGTTTGCAAGGACTACAGACAAGGGGGGTTCCTGCCTGCAGGCTGTCTTATGGGATCTCATTAACTTCTCAGTTTCCGAGAGTAGGAGAAGAAAGCAATGGTCTACAAAACTGGCTTTTTCTGAACAGTTGATGCCAACTCTTAATTGGGCTGATTTTTTTTCTACATTTCAAGACTTTAAAAACCAGAGGATTCATAACTCAATTGTCCTGCAGGTCACCCAGCAAGCTGTTCCCTCAATGTCTCATCCGTGCTTCTGATTTCCATCTCTTCCATGGCTACTCTTCTGCCAAAGACCCTTACATGGTGTTCTCACTGTAAAACTACAGTTTTCATGGATATTCCCTTTCTGATCCCCTTCCTAATACCTCTGAAAATCTATCCATGCCTCTTCTACATCTCATGTTTCATTGAAATTCATCTCCTTATTTCTATTGGAGACATTCCTTAATTCAGCATCTTCTCTTGTCATGTTTCTCATGAAAGCATATTTTAGAATACATAGTTGCTTTCCTTTCTTAAAAGTGTGCTATGACCACCTTTCTGCAAACATAAAACTGAAAGTCTTTCCTATGAGTTGTTTTCAAGTTTTTCATTAAGTCATCTTTAAAAAAAAATCTTCACTTTTTTAAAGCAGTTGACATATAGGGTGAAAAAAAACTTTCAGAATCTCTTAAATTTCATTTGTGCTTCACTTTACCACCTTACTTGAACTATCTTCCCACTCTGGCAAATGAGAAACGCTGGTATATGCATAAAAAGCTACTCTTTATATGGAAACATCATCACCTTGTGGGCGTGCAGGCTTCTGCTGCCAAAAAGCCACCTGTGTTCCATCCATACAGAATCCTGGTTTTCAAATTAATTGCCTACTTTTCAATGATTCCTCTTTAAAAGTTATTTTGTTGCTTTCTTGTCTAGTTCTGGAAGCTTATTAATTTAATTTTTACCAATATGTAATATTTTATTTTTAAATGTTTGCAAAATTTGCATCACACTAGAATTCTGACATACAGAGAAAGCACAGCTCATTTATGGGACCATCCCCTGGGTGACCACAAGTCCTCGTTTGATTGAAACAGTCCCTGTTTGCACAAGTTGTCCTGGCATCCTATCTAGCTTAGACTTTATCTTAGATTTTTTAAGATTTAAAATGTGATATATTATGAATAGTTGTACTAGAATAATCTAGGGTGGGTGAACAGACAGTGCTTTAAGCTTCTGCCATAGTTTCCTCAAGGTGTGTGAGATGCGAGGAAGATGAGTAGAATTCTTTTCTTAACAAGCAGTGAGATCTGTAAGGAAACCAACACCAACACCCTCTTTTCCCCAAGCTTTTAAGGACACAGTGTAACTAGCGCCTTCCTTTCAAAACAGTATGCATGTCAGTCAATGGTTTAAAAGGTAGATGCTTGGACAGGGGTGGCAGAGATGGCTAACTCCTTCCAAGGTCAAGTGGAGATGGGAGAAGTGCTGGAAGCTTCAGCTCCTACCAGCACGTCAGTGCACCAGAACATGGCTGGGCTGGCTAACAGGATCAGTGGAGGGTACTCAAAGTATCGGTGAGGGTCTGCCTCCCATAGTGGAAATAAAATTTACCAAGGAGCTAAAACATCAATATTTTATCAATTCATCAAATGCTTTCAGCAGAAAACCAATTAATGTATTTTCAAATATGGTTTGGTTTTTTGAATCCATTCATGGAATGAAAGTAAACCTTCAGATACTCATCCTGTCCAAGCTAAACCTTCTGATATTACTTTATATAATGTGGTAATTCAGCTAAGAAGTAAATATTAAAGATAAAATTATTTTTTTGTTGTTGTAACAAACAAATTTTGGTGGAGCACAGTATTAGAGTTTTTTTTAAAGCATAACATTCTTAATAAATTAGGAAATTTGTGAAGCAAAAATGTATTTGGAATTCAGGTGCACAAGTAATTTATAATTGCCTGCCAATAAAGTTTCAATGTTTTACCAATGAAAATAGAAACTCTAGTTTTCAAAATTTATATATATATATGTGTGTATACACACACATACCACACACACTAGGGTAAATAAACTAGAATATTCTTCCCATCTTTTGAATAGTATGAGTAATGTTGTTCTAAACATTTGTACACAAATAATTTTGGGGTAGACATGTTTTCATTTCTCTTGGGCATATTCCTAGGAGTAGAATTGTTAGATCCTATATATGGTAATTCTGTGTTTAGCCATTTTAGGAACTGCCTATTTTCCAAAGTGGCTGCACCATTTTATAATCCCACCAACAATGGATGAGAACTGCAATTTCTCCATATCCTCACCAACATTTGTTATTATCTCATTTTTTTATTCTAGCTACCTTAGTGGGCATAAAGTAGTACCACATTATGGTTTTGATTTGCATTTCCCTGAGATATATTTTTGTAATGAGATTGATGCTGAAAACAAGCAGAAAGAACTTCAGGATGACAAAATACATTTTCTCTTTTCTGCTTCTTTTCATCAATCAGAATTAAGAACATTTCAGCTTTTTAAAGAACCATTTTGTAAATTAATCCAAGTTTCCTGTAGTGATTGTGAGCATTTTTACAAATGAGTCTCCTGCATTTTAGTTGCACTGCATTCAAGATCAGTTGAAAATTTTAAATCAAATCATTCAACAAAACACCACAAAAATCATCTTTTGAAGCTTTTAGTAAATGGCAATAATGGAAAGCTTATGAAAAGGAGAACATTGCAATTTATGCTCACAAAAGCTAGAGGAGGGGACAAATTCAACAATGAGATTTCAAATATTATACAAGATTTAATGTTCCAATTTTATAATTTCCTTTTGAAATATCTCAACTTGAGAAAAGCGTGTCTTGACAGAGCTCCTGTTTTTAATTGGGTAAATTTGTATTCTGCACCAGAATGAAAAGAAACTGATTGGTGAAAAAAGGCCTCAAAATTTTGCAGCATTTATATTTGGTGAAAAGAATCATAACTATATACCATTTATGTTTTTTGCCTTGCAAAATTTTTTGGCAAAAGAAAAGATGCCCTGGAGATAAAATAATAGTACCAGATTAAAAGAAATGGACATAAAAAATAGGTATATTTATTTTAATAAATAATTTTACTTCAAATATAATTTTTCAATTGAATCATTTTATTCACAAATGCATACATTTATAATTTTGTTTATTTTTAACACCGCTTTTAACTTCCGGAAGTGCCCTGTAAGTGATGTGCTCATTCAACTTTTAGTCAATGTGATCTTCCTTATAAATTCCCACCCACTGGTCAGCAGGGTGAAGGAGCCAGTTCTTGATTACGTATCTAATCTGATGTTTTTTTAGTGCAATCTGACCATTACATGGTCCCTTTAGGCACTGCTCATTCCCTCTGGGAAAATCTTTTCGGTATCCCAGATTAACACTCCTCTCTCACTGCTCCTCTCCTTAAAGTAGGGCTCAGGTTATTTGTGTGACCTGGTAGAAAAAGGCTGGCCCCTCTGGTCTCCTAGGAGATTTCCTGGAACTGGTTCCTTGCCAACTGGCTGTCGTGTGCCCCACAGGACCTCATAGCTTTATGTCCGTACAGTGATGTAATGAAGCTGTGATTGACCCAGCCTTATCTCACCTTTCTCCAATGTAGGTAAAAGGATAGAGCAAGTCAGAGATTGACAAGTGGTTGCAGCTAGAGTAGGTCAAATCTTCAGTAGAATTCTAGGCTAATTCATCTCTGAATCACATCTCTAAGTCTTGAATTGAGCATATGATACAATATTCACTTACTGTATACCTACACACACGCACATGCACACACACACACAGAGTTCAGTGTCCTAGAAGGCTATGTCCCTGTTATTGGCATGCTATAATGTAAAGCTTGGTATAAAGTAGTTAATATTTTTAGTGGACTACCAAAAAAATAAAAGGACAGAAGAAATGAACTAAGATTATAAGATCAGCTAGGATTATTAGGATTGGAAAATAAAGTTGGAGGCTGTTATCAAAACAGAAAGAAAGAAGAACGAGTATTACCAATAATAGTGATTCCCTACAGAGTCTGAGACAAGTACCATCCTACCAGAGATGAAAGCTTCTTTGTAAAAGGCAGATGCCTATTTATTGGGGATGGCTTGAGGACAGAAGGTATGGATATAGATTATGTGACTTCTCAAAGTCTTTCTAATGATGCAATAAATATTCTTAAAGAAAAAATGGATTCTGGCAACAAGACAAGAAGGTATAACTTTTGATATATATGGCAAAAGGGTCTATCTATATGTCTAAGGACAAACACATTATTTAAAATCTAATGTTATTTAATGTTGCTTCATTTTTCACCATAGCCAATAACAACTGTGATTTTTTTCAGTCCCTAAGATACCAAGTTCTTTGTGTGTTTCTTAAAATTTCCCCATTTTTTTGAACATTGATAATATTTTCAGCAACCCTTTGTATTAAATACACATTTTTCCACTTTGTGGTAGACATATTTTTGTTAATGTTATTTGAAACACCTGATATTACGTGTGCTTTTATTTACACCTTTATTCATATTGGGCGATGTTATATTTTCAGTTGATTTCATAGGTGGACTTGATGCATACTCCTGCCCCCAGGACCATGTTGAGTTAAAGCCTGTTGACCTGTAAGTAAAGGTGTGATGAGGTGGAAAATATTAATCCTTCTAACATGGTCAAAACTAACCAAATATGAAATAATGTGGACCTGTTACTACTAATCATTGGTTTAATTTTCCACTCATATTTAAAACACACCTTTCACATGTAACCTGACATCACCCTCATTATTATTCATTCCAAAAAGGATCTGAAGTAGGTAACATGGTTTGTGTTTCTAAAATGACATTTTTATTTTATTTTTCTTATCCGTAGTTGATTGCCAAATTGGATAAAAGGGTAGGGGGCGGTATTAAGTCTACAGAAGAGGGACTAAATATGTGTCTTGGGGCAGCATAGTAGGGGGAAAGGGGAGAAAGACTGAGACTCCAGGCTCTGCATGTGGGGTCTCAGGGTCATCCCTTGATCTACCACGTGGTTCTCTCGCCTTCAATATGGGTTAGTAGGTGGAGGAGGGAGGGTGGGTTGCCTGTGTAAAGTGGCCTATGATTTGACTAAGAGTCCCTAGAGGATATGGAAGGGAGTCAACAACTACAAAAAAGAAACCCTAAAACTGGACAGATTTGGGTTGAGTATAAGAAAGAATCATGGTCAGCAGCCTGATAAAATACTAGAAAACAAGAAAAGAGACACCATAACTCCATTCTCAGAAAACTCTAAATAGCGAATAGGCAATGTTATAAAATAATAGCTATCATGTGCTAAGCACTTTGTACATATTGTCTCACTGGATCCTCAGGAAAACATTGTAATGTACTAATTAATTGTCCCACTGCATAACGAAGGAAATAGGGTCCTCGAGGTTAGACCACTTTCCCAAAGTCCCACTAGTAAGCAGCAAGCACTGGGGCCGTGATCTTTCCTGGCTGATGCAGTGTCACCACGCCCGAGACTGTGGACTTGCTCAGATGCCCTGCCTAGTCTTTCAGCCCAATGTGTGTAATTCCACAGGGGTAGAGGAAATCATGGCAAACAGTCACTGGTGTAAGAAACACATATGAAAACCTCCATCTGCAGTGGCCCCGGCCCGGACCTTCAAGCCCACCCAGCCTCTTTGGGGGCTGACGCCCTGAGAAGCCTGCCCTGGCTCCTCTGCACCCCTAGGTTGGATTAAGTTCATCCTGGCAGAATGATGTAAAGGAAGCAAAACTCACAGGTCATACACACCAGCAGTCTGCCTGCCGCAGGACAGATGTTTAAATAAATATTGGTTTCTTAAAGCAAATCCAGTTCGGGAAAACATTCACCCTCCATGGCACTCCGGCACCGAGAAGCTGCCACCTCACTACTCCTGCTGCTGTGCGCACTCCAAAGGCTGGTGTCCGTGGACTCGGGGAACTGGGCAGGGATTATGACAATGATCAAGATGATCAGGGCTTTGGAAGGGAGAACATAACTGAAACAATGCCTAGTGGTGACAAGGGGGTCTTCAGTGTGTGTGTGTGTTATGTAATAAGGTGATGAATGATTTCTTTCCTCTTCACGGTGAAAAAACTAATTCAGCAGAGAAAGTGCGATGTGCAAAATGTCAGTTGTAAGAAAGATCTTTCTATTAAGGAAAGTTATTAAAACCTGTAATTGATTAATGTTGATAATGGAATCTTCTTTCTTGAATGACACCTGGGTATCCGCGTACCTCAGAGACTGTTCTCTGGCCTGGCCCAGAGGCAAGTGACTTTCATCTGTGCTCCCTAATGTCCCTTCCATCTCGATGAATCAGGAACATGTGAAACATCCTCGTAAAAAAACCTAAAAGGCTCTGATCAACTCCACTCCTTCCTCAAAGAGTTTTCTCAACTACCCTGCTCACTGCTGACCTTTTACCTCTTTTTATCTGAATGTAGCATAAACTACAGGCTTCAGGGAGCAATAGACCAAGTGGCTACTTGGACAGGTCATGCATATTACTATGTCAGAGGAACACGGAATGCCTTTCAGCCAGGAAGGCAGCAGAAATCTGAAAGATCAAACTAAACCTGAATTAAAATCGTTGTGCATGAAACCATTTACGGGGTCAATACGTACGCTCCCCGCCAGTGTGCAGGTACTGCCGAGTTTATCTGGTGGGCAGGAATCCACCTGTTTGATTTCCTTCAATGAAGCCTTTATAGGGGCTTCTGTTGCACCCAGCTCAAAGATGCCACATCACCATCCAGCAACAGGTTGGAGAAAAAGCCAATTTTCTATACCAATCATTAGAGAAGGGAGTGAATGCTGGTTTTTGCTTTCATTAATTCTCTTTAATCTCTATGGAATATAAACTAGGTTTTATGAGGAAGCCGCTTTATTAAGAGGATCAGGAGAATCCTTAGCATATCTCTACCCAGGCACACAGATGTGCAAGGTAGCCTTCAACTCTGGCTGGGTTACTACTAGACAGTCCCTGCACAGGAAACACTGAAGATTTGTACAGGAAGCCTCCATTCTTGTGTTTGAGTGTGTCATTGCTCGTAACCATAACATGTACCTTTCTGGTGCCCACAGTCAGATAGTGTGTGAGTTTGTGTACTGGGGGTGATGTGATGGGGGGGCGGTTCACATATAGATTTGGTCTTTCATGCTTTGCCTTTTTTTAAAGTAATGATATCAAACTATTAAAGCCTACTGATTAAATTGATTTCCTTCCATTTGCAGTTATTTACTGATTACCACATACACACTAAGCTCTGTTTTGAGTGCTGGAGATATAAAGATGAGTAATACTTGGGCTTTCTCCTCCAGCAGCCAATAATCTAGGAGAGGAAACCTATATAGAAATAAGTAGATACAGAACAATGTCCCCAAGGCAATTTTTTTGCAGAAAGGGGAACCATTACTTTTCACTTGGGATGGGGGGAGGGTTGAGTTGGGAGCTGACTTGAAAAAACAAGGGCTAGTTAATCAAAATCAGCAGAAGAAAATGGGTGTCCCCCGCATGGAAGCTGATTTGTCGGCCATTGTACAACACATGAAGTTGAAGTTTGTGATTATTCAATCTGATGTTCACCGTAGTTCCACATAAACTGAGCCAAACCTGAGGAAGCAGATGTTAAGCCGAGCAGGATGGGTCTTGATGGCTGCTGGGCGGGATGCCCTGAGATCCTTAGCAGACAGTGCTTCACCATATGAACGTCCACCCCTCTTTATGCCTAAAGCCATAGAGATGTTTCCAACGGTTGTCGTCTGGGTCTGGCTGGGGATGTGTGACATACGGGTCAGGGGTAGCCTGTGCCGAGGGCCATCATCTTACCACAGCCACCAGAGAGGGGGTTGTAACTCCCAACATAAGTACCATCTGGGTCTCCGCCAGGATGTCCTCCGTCGCTGCTACCCACACTGGTACCACCTTTCACAGGGGGAAAGAGGAAGGGAGGCTCCTGTCATTAGACCAGTGGTGACTTTGATGAGGACACGACCACAGCGGCTTATCACCATGGTAGCAGTACCACCAAAGGGAGAGGGCAAACCAACGCAGATTTACCTCCCAGGGGGAGAAACAGCACGCACCCACACGGTGATGAAAGGGATACGGATTTCAGGGACCATCATAGTGAGCAAGTAAATTACTTTAAAATTTGTCAAAATCGTCAAAATGTTAGCTACTGGGGAGTGGGAAAATGAAGCTCCATGTAGCAGTAATTCTTCACATAAAAATAATTAGAGCAAGGCAATTTATCAAAGCAGGACAGCAGTGGAATTTCAGAACTGAGAGACCGACGACGTTAGCGGTTGCTGTGGGGAAGTCACCCTGGGGCAGCAGTTAAGAGAGACTTGATGAAAAAAGCTTCCCCACCACTTTCTGACAATCTTTGTACAAGATTTCCAAGTGAGAACTTGACTTTTCTTTGGTATCTTGGTTTGTCTGATTGCCTTTGCTAGAAGCTAATTTTTCTTCACAAAAATTTTTACATGCCATGTGGCCACTGCTAATTGAGTGTCTGCTGTTGAAACTAAGTTCTAGAAGACAGAGGAGGCTAACCCCATTGCCGGCTGGCACTGCAGTCAGCCTGTCCTCCCACAGCCAGTCCTCTGCCTCCCAGAGTCAAGGCCCAGAGGAATTCTAGCTCCAAAGCTGGGCTGCTGGATAGGGCCTGAGGTGGCCCCATCCATCTGCTCTTTCCTGAGAACAGCTTTTGTATCGGTGACCCTGTGAATTGGGGCCAGGCCATTCTGCATTTACATTGCCAAGATTAAGAACAAATTAGGAGGGCAAATCATACGTGTGTGTGTGTGTGTGTGTGTAGGAGGTGGGGAAGGGAGAATGGCGCGAATGATGTGCTTTCAAACCCTGATTTAAAAACCAGGAACCACCAGCAATGTATTAGTCAACTGAAGCTAGAGGAACCTGGAGTCTACAACCTGCATGAACCCCGTCCTCCTCCATTTCTTGACCAAGCAGCTAAAGACTAATGAATGATAACTCTCTGTCTTTACCCTGTTTTCATTTGTCCCTGGCTGGCTTCCACACTTTCCCATTTATCCATCTATGCTGTCTGTCTCCCCATGGCATGCAGAGCAAGTTGTCTGCAATCTGGCTCATAGACATCGCTGGCTCATTTTCCTGCTGTGGAGTGTGGAACTCTGCTGCCTGCAGGCTTCCATCAGTCCCTGGAAATGGGGGGCACTTACAGAGGCATTAACTCTCCTGTGCTGTCTTGAGAGTGCAGAACACTCCAGCAGCAGTACACTCAGCACCTCTTAGCTGCCCCAAAAGAGACCCGGGCTTCCCTACCTGCCTGCCATAGCTGGCACAAAAGGGGCAGCTCTTAGGGCTGATTACCCTCCCTAGCTTTGGATCGCTTTCCCCTTGTCACTGATGTTAATGAGTTTTTGATCCATCATAGGAAATGATTATACCATTTGAGGGACTAGGTAAGAATGTACTCTAATGTGTAGCCAGTTGACCATTTAGCAATGAAATGGCTGTGTTCATGTACCTCATGTGGTTCAGACTCGTCACCATCCCGGTCAGCTCACGCCTTACTGTCCCTGTTAGGAAGGACTGATACCACCATCAGTGTGGCCAGCATCACGCAAGAGGGTCTGCCATGACCCGTGCACTCTGTCTCAGGGGGCACAGGGACCTTCTCTTTTGACCTGTGACCTCACTCATTGCCCCAGAACCTGTGGAGCCTGGTTCTCACGCTTTCTCCTGAAGTATGTGAAGCCTTTTTCAAAATGAGGAAGCTCTGAAAGGTGCCCTCAGGGAAACCGTCAGTTCCTGTTTTTCCCAGAACTCTCAGGATTTTCTCAGTACCTGACATTGCTATCCACGGCAAAGAAATAGATTTATCCAGTGGTGTGGAGACACAGAGCACCTGCCCCCCAAAGTAATCAACGTTAGTAAAAATAATTTCATTTTGCCCTGTTTCCAAGAGAATTTTTAAATCCTCCTGATTTTAAAATTAAAGGCAATGAACGTCAACCAAATTTTATGTTAAATACATATTTTTTCATTTTATATTCACATCAAAAAATATTTATAACCCCATGTATGACAGGCTAGCAGAAGAAAAAGACAAAGGAAAAATTATGTAATACACAGATGAAGGCACACACACAGACACACACACACACACACACACAAGTGGTGCAGAGAGACTTAGACAAGCAGCAGAAGAAATAATGAGAGGCCTATCAGAAGACAACTTTGAAATACCATCACTATCTTAATTACTTGATTTCATTCCTCCATCTACAAATATCTGCAAAAAAAAAAAAATAAATAAGATAGGATCTTAATGCTTGTTATTACCTATCACCAATCTCCCACATGTACTCATCCAGCCAGGTTTGCAGACGTGTTTAAACCGGACCCTCTAATGCAGGGAGGTTGCATGGGGAGAGTCAAGAGCAGCCCAGCCTACCCCTCTCTACCTTTAGCATTCCTCCATGCTGTATATAGTGTCCATCTGCTGAAATAAGAAAGGAGACATTCATGCAGTGATTTAAAACAAACCAAAAAAAGAAAAAAAAACTGTCTCCTTTCTAACTGGAAAAAAAAATACAGTTAATCTTAGGTGCTTGAAAAGGCAGTAGTGGCAGTGGAACAAGCCTGTCTGTATATCTGGTAGCTCCTCTTGCTTTGTTTTCCTTACCAGCACTCTGCCTCACAATTCTTCTGTAATGGTTATACTCCCTCACAAGCACACCCGTGGTTGTGAAAATGATATAGAAAAAAAAAACAGAAAAATCCAAGATTGTTAATGTACTAGATTTGTGTTGTCTTTTAAACAGTTCTAGTTTCCACCTGACACAGAATAATCAGGAAATGTGTAAAAATTCAGAAGAGACATAAAAAATGTTATCAGTTAAAAAAAGATATAATCTTAAGGATCTCAAAACTCAGACTGTCCTACCCAGACTCATTGATCGATCACAGCATCATAGAAGGAATGACACTTGAAGATTATGTGTCTCCTGATATGATGCATAAGAAGACACAGCTCCACCTATGAAATAGCGTGCCACAAATCAAGCCTGATCTTGAGTGGTAAGTACAGAAAAATACAAGAATATTCAGAATTAATTAGACCTCTTCACGTGAAAGCAATCAGCCAAATCCAGAATGCAGGAGATAGTATAGGGCAAAAACTTGAAAGAGTGGGTGGACAGTTACTGATTGAGAGATTAAGAGACGTGCTGGTCAATACAGTGTGTGTGCTGCACCTCGATTCTGATTTCAACACGTCGTCTGTAATGAGATGTTTCAGTTAACTGGGGAAATGTGAATATGGACTGAATAGTAAATGATATTAAGAAATGCTCATCTATTTTGAGAAATATGCTAGTGAATAGGTTAATAAAAAAACATTCTTATCAGTTGAGTTAAGGTTTCTCATCCTCAGTGCTATTAACTCTGGACCAGATAATTCTTTGCAGTGAGGGCCGTCCTGTGCATGTGGGATTTTAATTAGCAGCATCTTTGGGCTCTACCCGCTAAATGCCAGTAGCACTCCCACCCTACCAAATTGTGATGCCAATTGGTAAACATCCCCTGGCTAAGAGTCACTGAGTTAGAGGTGCATAGAGAAGAGCTGATGTATGACATGCATAATGTCTAGGATTTGCTTTTAAATATTGTAGCCAAGAAAAGAAATTGTGGTGGATCGATGAAGTCTGCCTGGCATGGTTTTTATTTTAGTTGAACTGGATGGTGAGCACATAGGAACTCCTAAAACCATTATTTCTACTCCTGTGTATGTTTGAGTTGTAAAAATCAATCTGTTAATAAAACCTAGGGTAGGATTGCCAATAGACTTAACGTTTCAATGCCTCGTCTCAAAGTTGCTTCATTGTCTTCTTTGAAAACTCCTCCCAGACAATTTCCCAATGTCAGAAATAGCATATCCAGAATTCCTACCTGATACCATGGGAACAGGCTCAGCCTACTTCACTGCTTTACCAATCCATGTGGTCAAAGCCCCAAACCAGAATATATAACCTAAAAGCAGAGTTGACATTACAGTAAATGTGGTGGCGATCTAGAAATTCCTCCAAACCCCCACCGGTGCTACCACTACAGAGAAAAGCACCTTCCCCTACTGCTTTATCCCCATTCTAGAAGAGACTCACCTGTCAGATGGACAAATGAACTTCAGGATATTGAATCTCCCTTCTACCTAAAATGTTGTATAAAACTATAAAAATTTCACATTACAATCTCGTCCCTTTGTCTTTCAGTTTAAGTTTCTGTTAAACTACAGAGGATTAAAAGGGGCAGATATATGGGCCATGTCTCTCAAAATGTAGAGAAACAGAAGAGTGGAGAAAATGTAAGAGGAAGACAGGGAGAACTGAAGGCCTCCATCCCTTGAGGTGTGCAGGAGGGGGCAGGACCCACAGGGGAGGAGTGACTGCCACACGGTATGACTGGGAAATCCATCCCAAGTCATAGATAGAGTCACTGAGCTAAGTTAATGGAAGAGACTTGCTAGATGGAGATATGAAATAAGTGCAACACACGTACAGACTCTGCTGGTATGGTGCTTCCAATTTAGTCCAAGGGAGAAAACATACCTGAGTGAAATAATCAGAGCACAGTTAGTTGCAAAGGTGAATGCTGTCCAGCTCCACGGGGCACAGCTCATACCATCAGAGCTGCTCCTGGTAGCATGAGACAGCGGTGTGGCTGAGGTAGAAGCAGAAGTCTTCCCAGAAGAGAGGAAATTTCAACTGAACCTCAATGATGAATAGGATTTGGATCAGCTAAAATCCTTCTCATGAAAAACAATGACAGCAAAACTATTCATGAACATTTAAGTGCCAACTACATGGCAGACACTGTGTTGAGGATGGTATTGTATAAAGATACATGAGCCAGAACTCTCACCTTCCAAAAGCCTCGTACAGAATAAGGAATACACAGAGTCTTTGTCAAACATGTGGAGACAGGAGTGACTGGAGATGGGAGTGTGAATTCTTGAGAAACAAAGCCAATAGGATGTATGTGTGGAGAGAGAGAGAGATTAAGAAATTGGCTCATGTGACTATGGGGGCCGGCAGGTCTGAAGTCTGCAGGGGAAGCCGGGAGACTGGAGGCCCAGGGAAGAGTTCATGTTGCAGTCTCAAGTCTGAGGCCGTCTGGAGGCAAAGTTACTTCTTCCCGGGAGCCTCCATCTATGCTCTAAGGCCTTCGACTGAGTAAGTAAGGGCCACTCACATTATGGAGGATAATCTGTTTCAGTCTATGTCTATTGATTTAAATGTTAATCTAACATAAAAAATACCCTCACAGTAACATTTGGATTGTGTTTGACCAAATATCTTGGTACTATGGTCTAGCCAAGTTGGCACATGAAATGAATCATCGCAGGATGGGATATAAGTAAAAGACATAGACTGATGTCTAGGTGGTGTGAGAGCCAGACTAGGACGATTATTAAGCAGTCAACCAATAGAATGCTGTAGGAAGAATAAGCTAAGGATGTACTAAGTAGTTTGGAGATATAACCTGTCACCTTTACCCCAAGGCAACCAAAGGCAATCCTTTTACATTATTCCCCAGTTGCTACGTGGCTGACACGTCTTTCCCAGGAAACCAAACCTATACTCTGATCTGCATACCTGATGGCCACGCCCCCTTCTGAGAAGCAAGAAGCCCAGGTTTCTAGTTTCCCTGTCGCTACAGTCATCTATTAAGACAGTACAAGGCACACCCAAAAGCTATTTTGCATTTTCGAAAGCCTGGATGAATGGAAAGGAAATTTAGTTTTCAATTTTGTATTTTTTAAACCAATTCATATTTTCTGTTTTAGGTCGAAATAAGTAATAACATTGACTCTGAAATGTGGCTGCTGAACTTGATGTAGGAGGCGAACACCGTGGACAGCACCTCCCTGCATCGACACGTCTCACTGTTTTCCAGAGGATGGACTGCACCTCCCTGCTTTCCCATGAATCCTGGAGTTCTTCAGTCACAGCCTACGTATTATTAGCATTGTTCACTAGATGAGTTGTAGGTGCTGGGGTGGGTATTTTTTTAATCACCTTCTTCTTATATGAATACTTTTAAATTATTAAAAAATTGGTTTTTAATTTTTTAATAATATCTAATGTGAAGCATGCAAAATGAAAATTTCCATGAAAACCTGCTACAGTCAATTCTGAGAGAAACATTGGTTTATACCATTGAGGTGTTAAGGTATTGCTGCTGCCCTTATCCTAGGCCTGATTTTGCATTGGCAGACATTACCTGGGGTTCTTAGACATGGAGTTAGATGCCGTGACAGCTGAGACATGGGTACAACAGTAGATCTAGCCTTCAGACCAAGTAGAGATTATATTTCCAACCCTGCAAGATAAAACATGGAGTCCTCCTTTGTTCTTGACTTTCAAAAATCCAGAATAATATTGTCAATCTAAATTTTCAGATTCGTGCATATTATCTTGTTCTTCCTGTGTGTTCTAAAAAATATGTATCAAGGGCATATGAAAGAGTGAAATGATTAGTAGAACACTTTTCCCCTTTGGAGGGAAGATGGTATCTCTGAGGTTCATATTTTCTACTCTTTATCCCAGTCCTGACACTGGTGTAAGACCTAAACATACAGCTTGTGGGCTTCTGGGACAGAAATCACAACCATAAATCTGCAACCAGGAACATTGTTGTTAAGAAATTCAAAAGGAGCATTAAAATGGGGTGCAAATCTCTATAAATATTTCTAAAAACAATATTTGTATTTGTTCTACATCAACTTTTCTTTTTTCTATTCCATCTCAAAAACCAAGAAAGTGATATGGGAAACATAATTTTCCATGGAAAAAAGGACTGTCTTGAAAACACATCTCAGTTCTTTCTATTCATGTCTTTCAATGACTATTTCCCATATCAAAATAAGTTTTGCAAACTTTGTATACCAACCAAGGTGAGGCCTCCTGTAAAACTGTGTACAGGTAGTTGTTAACTTGGCCCATACATCTTTAAGAAGTCAGTCTATAAGCCATCTAGAATTTTATGCAGATTTTTGTATGTGTGTAGAGGTTCCTTTTTCTTCTTTTCTGGAGTCCATGTATTTTATGAGACTGTTGAGAATCAGAACTTTTGCAGCAAAGCCTGCCCTGGTTCCTCCCACTTGATGACGAGCACTGTGGGCTCTCTGGAGGCCTGTTTGACTCACCAGCCTCTGGACTGCTGGCACCCACTGGATCCCATCACTTTCATCTGCTGAATAAACTCAAATTCAAAAGGAAGAGGAGCTAGCAGGGACCTGGGAGATAGTCAAACCCAAGCCACCACTGGAGAGCTGCGGGGGCTGAAGCCTAGGGGTTTTGGTGGACTTGTCCAGAGTTCTGCATGTATACAGAGAGACAAGAGGTATGGACAAATAGGAGATCCTACAGAGCAAAAGGGACTTGGGTTTCAGGTGCATCCATCACTGTGGCCTTGGACAGTGTTGGACATCTCGGCCCTGGAAATTTCCTCATCTAAAGTAGAACTGCACCCTGTACCTCCAGGGTTAAGTGAAGATCAGATGACAATGTAAAGAATACTCTGTAAACTGTGAAGCGTTCCGCAGTAATAATGACAGCTATCATTGTAATGTCTGAACAATAAGTTGGACCCTGTCTTGAGCGCTTGCTGCACACTCAAGAGCTGTGAAAAGACCACAGAAACACCAAACTCTTCTAAGTTTCCTAAAAAGTAGCTTGGAAAACTTGCCCATGTTTCAGCAATTAGAAATAATGCAGACTAAAAATTGCATTTCTAAAAAAAAACTCATATTCAAATTCCAAGATTAATATATATTGTTATTACTGGAGAAAGCTAATAGAATATACAAAACCTAGAAAATCAGTAAGCAGAAGAATTAAATTAGTATTTAAATATTTAAAACTGCCATTTCATTACTTCCCATGTACGAAGAAGAAGTTAACATTTCACAAAATAGTACCATACTAATTTTTGTTGCTGTTTTACTGTCATGAAATTTATACCTACTTCTGAGGTGTACTGCCGAGTCCGAGATCTTGTCTAACTGAGGGTAACAGATTTGAGGAGAAAATCTTTACATTAGTGATTTCTCTATGATATTCAATATAGGCAACTACTTAATATGGAATGTTTAAGTTTTTAATCTTTCATTTAAATAAATTGTAACTGTTTCAATCCCCAACCCCAGTAATCCGTCATGATAATTTTAAAGCTCCTCAAAATTTGCCACTCATCAGAAACAAGGGAGATACACCTGCCACTCATTTCCCTCCCACTGTCTTCTCCCTGGCTTCTCTTTAGAGGCTCTGCCTACTTATGACAAAGGGAAGAAGAGAAGCATAGCCTTGTGCAGTGACCCTCGGCAGTCACCCTGTGACTTGGGTAACTCCAGCGCTGTACTGTCACCAGTCCTGCTCCTTAGGAGTGAGCGTTTCCAGCTCTGGCAGCTTTGCCTCCTGTCTTAGGGAATCTGCTCTCCACTGTGCCTCGTGCAGTAAGGCTTTCAGCAAAAGTGAACTCCATTCTTGCCAAATCGTGGCTCCTCTCTATGCAAGGGTGTGACTGGTCAGAGTGAGGGAAGATGAATGCATCTCTTAGCCTGTACCAGTTTCCAGAATCTCAGCATCCTGTTTCCAGAATCTCAGCATCCTAATAGATGGTGCAGCTCCAGGGTCAAGTAGTTTTCTGAGAAGTAATCCTGGGAAAGCTGGACATTGGACATCCACTGCATGTTAGCCACTAGTGCTGACTGGAGTGTACAAGGGGAACTTAAATCCAATGTTTTTTTGTTCCTCTTTGAACCACTGTGTCTTGTAAATCTTGGCCAACCCTACCCCAGCCTGTCTTCTGTCTTTCATAGATGACCTACCCTTTCTTAAGCCTTCTGCTGACAGTGTGTGGAACCACACTCAGCTGGGGTGTTTTCCCACTTACCTTCTATTTATTTCAGCTTCCAGTCATGTTTCAAAGCAGCGGAAGTCAAGCAGGGGAGTTACAGGGTATGGGGTTTAGAGAATCCCCAGGAACAGAACATGTCTTGCCCGTGGAGCATTCTACATCAGAGAAATCTCAAACATCTCTCAGAAAAGCACTAAGCTAGTCCATCCCCAAATATCTCGGCGTTTAACCTGCCATGTAATGTGAGGGTTGTGTCCGTATGTCCATACCACTACAAATCTGAGGGGCTATTTGCTCACTTGTTTTGAAGATAACTTGATGTCTTGCCTAGAAAGACACTGACTTCTTTCTTTTTTCTTTTAGAAAAAAATTTAAGTCCCACTATTTTCTGTAGACCTAAATAAGGGAGGTGGCCAGCTTCAAGGAGCTGGAGCTAACAAAATGTAACAAGGCTGCCATCTGTCTCAATGAATGGGACACTCATGATTGAGAAGAATTTGTCTTCTTTGGAATCCGTTAAAATGTGCATTGCAAAGCTGAGGAAAACCACCAAGACTCTGCTAAATTGAGAAGCAAAGAAAAACCAAAAATGCTCTTTGCAACCATTGCAAATCAGCAAGGAATCTTTTCAAGAATAAACAGATCTTCATTTTAGACATATATATATATATATACATATATATATATAATGTATAGCATCCTAAAGTGTGGACTCACTATGGAGTCTGACTCATCCCTTCCGAGTTACTTTAGTATGTAACTTGGGGAACTTTTATAGTTGATTAGAATTCAAATGTTCCAACTTGACATTTTAGCCCAAGGTAGTAGCTCCTTTCAAGGCAAAAGTGAATTAAGTGGGGAAAAATACAAATAATTGATCTTGAAACCTTGAATATCTTTTTTTTCTTATGTCCTCCCCTTTAAGAGTCATCTAAACCTTTGCTGGATAGAAAATCTGTGCAAGTGTCTACAAATTCTGTTAAAATGTTTGTGATAAATAGGCCCACAACTTAAGGATGTTATGCCCAAAAGTATAACTGATAAAGGAAATTACTGCTTATGTAACTAACTGCACAGTGTGCAGTGCAGAAAGGGAGCAGAAGTATTTTAAGTATTAGGAGAATGTATTTATTAATAAAGAATCCTCAAAAAAACAGATTTCTACAAAATTCACAATTAGTAACATCTCTTTTTTCATCTTGATAAAATTTAATTTCTTTATTGAGGGCTAAGAAAAAATGCCATTTCAAGAAGGTGGGAAAAGCTTCTTAAATACTGACATGTGTAGAAAAATTTGATGACAGGTAAAAAACGAATCACCTTCCTTAGACTTGCAGGCATCTAAAAGGCAAGGACCACGTTAAATGATAAACATTTTTAAAATAAAATATTCAAAAAAATCCAAAATATGCTTTGGCTTGAACTTGAGAGTTAATTTAAAGATGAAAAAGACAGAAGGTAAAAAGGAAAGAAGGAAGGAAGAAAAGGAGAAAAGAAAAGAAGAAAAGGAGGAAGGAAAAAGGAAGGAAAGAAGGCTCCAAAATTGAAAGTCTACCTAATTTGAATTTGGACATGTCAATCCTTAACTCAGAGTTGTTTTTGCTTCTGTGAGTGACTAAAAACAATGATCTATTTTAAATTTAGGACCTGCTTTTCCTTCCTCTCCAGGGCTAAGTTTTTTAAAAGAGTTTAAAGAAACCAATGATCTATCTGGTTATAGAACTTGCTTTGGGGGACAACCTTGTCAGTCTATATTATTTAGGAATAGGTTTATCTACAAGTGACAAAATGAGAAAACTAACAGTGGCTTAAATAAGACAGAGGTCTATATCCTTTCATATTTCAAAGTTCTGGAGATAATGCGTAAAGAGCTGGACTTGAGTTCCCTAGAGATGGAGCCCAGGCTCATTCTCTTTTGTTGCTTCATTAAGTGTCCTGCTATTCTCAAGATCATAACATAACTCAAGGTGGCTGTCAAAGTTCCAGCCATTGCTCTGGTATTCCAGCCCAAAAGGAAGAAAAACAGACAGAGAAGGGTGCTATTTAAGGATATGTTTCAGAAATTGCACAAACTGTTTCCATTTATACCCCATTAGCCCAAACTAGGCCCACACCAAATATAGCTGCAAGGAAAGCTGGGAAGCATAGTCTTTATTCTTGGTGGCCTTGTGCCTATCTAAAAATTAAGGGCTTCATTTCTTAATACAAAAGGAAATGTGTGGTAGAAATGCTTAGCAATCTCTGCCATACAGTTCAAACTAGTTGGCATGATTTTGGGGGAATAATGTTTCCATTTACTTTAATTGCAATACATTACAGAAAAAAATAAATATATCCCTCAATACTGTGAGGAATTAATTATCCACTCTGTGAAATGAGAATTTCTAGCTCATCTTTCTGCCTTTCTTCTTAGGAAGAAAAATATAAATCTATGATGCAAGATCCTTCTGTGTTTCCCATAATTCTGCAGAGAATATTTTAACTTTCCTGCTCTGGAAATTGAATTTAAAATTCAAAGCCAATCTAATGTATTTCTTGATCCTCACTGTTCTACTACAAAAACAAATTAATTCTTCTATGGTCATAACTCTTCAATTATTTCATTTGGCAGCGATTTGTCTTCTGAATTGATTAGTGGTGTCATCATTTTCTTTTTATTCAGTTCAACAAAGATGTAATAAACTTTGGTGCTTAGGAAAGTGAGGCAGAACACATAAGTGGAATGCATATGATCCTTCCTTTTCTATTATATTCTTTCAGTAAAAGTTGGTTCTGTTTTTCCCTTCATCTCCTTTTCTTCTAGAACCAGTATCAGTTAGAGTGGAATGAGTATTTTAAATTATTTGATAGTCTGTTTCTCTAAGAAAAAAATATAATGAGAGATATCATAAAATTCTTTTATAATTAGATTTTATGGTACATCCCTCCCAGGCTTCAGTGTGTGTGTGTGTGTGTGTGTGTGTGTGTGTGTAAGAAAGAGAGAGAGAGAGAGAAGACAGAGACAGAGACAGATATCTGCCAACTCCTTATTAAACAATATCCCAGGAAGTGATTTCAAACACTGAAAAGTGTTGGTTATATTCTCCTAACACCTTGTGCCTGCAAATCTGGCAGCTGCCGCTGATGACTGAGATGACAGAGATTGACTTATGCGTGTTGGCACACACACATCTACACACAAACTTCAACACTTAAGTACATCTTCTTCTAAATAATCATATTGTTAAAATGTTCCCTATGACCCCTTTCCCTAAATGATAAATAGTATAAGATTATTTTAGGGAGTGAAAGCTAAGTGATATAAGATGTTTAGTTCAATGTGTTATTGCTCTACAAGATCAAATTGTGGAGTCGAAGATGACCTCAGTGATTCATTTACTCAATATACAGAATAGGGGGCTGAGGCTGGTCACTACAGCGCCCTGCCCCATGTCCCATTGGGTCTGCTCTGCAAGCTTTCAGTGCAGCCTTCTTTCCTCTATATTCGGTGGCTATCAGCTGTCACAAATGCCAGCTGAGCAAGGCCTTGGCTGCCGGCTGCAGCCTGATGATTTTTTTCACCAAGTCATCAAGGCTCAGGAGAGCTGGGAAGACGCCTACTGTGGGCTTCTCCCACCTTCCCTTCCCGCTGCTTGAATGTGAGCTTCGGAACGTTCCCTTCCAGTGGGCTTTCGTATTACCATTTTGTCTTCTCAGGGCAAATCAGAAATCCCAAACCTCAGCTCACTGCTTTACACTTCCCAAAAGACACAGTCACTCAGGCCTGTCTGCCTTCTTTCTTTACTCATGGTTTCAACAGAATTCCCTTTGGGCTAGTCAAACCTTCTCATGATTTTTGTCCACCAGAAAAGATAGTATACTTCTAACTCCTGGATGTCTGCCTCTTCTAAAGACTTGTTTCTGAGGGAATGATTTTGTAAGTAATGGGTTGGAGTCGCTTTTTAACTGCTTCACATAGTTTCATTTCTTTTAAACCTCTTTTTTAAGGGAATTTCTCCGTTCCTCTTCTGACTTCTTAAAGCTCTCTTAAACCTAAAATATCAGCCATTGAAAGCAGTTTTACAAAATAGTTTATTTGGGTCACCTATGTAGTATGAATCCAAGAGCCTAATCATTGCATTTATTCCTATTGCATCCAGACAGTGATAATGCAAATAGAGTAGTGTACATGTGGAAGTTAATTAACATTCTGATTCTCTTATCAGAGCCTGCATTGTATTGTGCAGCCTTCTCTTTAAACTGTCCAGGGTTTATATTATTATAAGCTGTCACATTTAACCCATTTATGCAACCAGCACCAATCATTATTTATTTAGGTCCTATGGCTTTTCATTTTTGCCATCACTGTAAATAAGAAAAATAGTTTCCTCTGCAAAAAACTTTTAAGTAAAATATAAGGTATAGAGCGCCAGGTGAAATAGCTTCAGAGAATGGAATTTGGAACAATTCATGCGTCATGCTTACTTGTTTTTATAGAGTAAACAAAATTCATCAATTCTATTTTATTTATGATTTTTAAGCCACTTATTCAGTGTGGTGAATTTTTTAAAAACTGATTGATCTTCAAATCTTTTAACATCACAGAGAAAGCCCATTGATTACAAAAGTCAGATATCTAAAGTTCGCCCAGCAATTGAAATCTGTTGGCCCTTTGTAAAGTTCTCTTTGCACTCATAGGTTGCAAAGGCTTTGCTCTCAAGTCTCCTCACACTGGTCCCATTAATCTTTGTCAAAAAGGAGCTGTGGGAAGTGACAAGAAGGTGAACTCCTGATCCCGTTTTACTCTTTCTTCATTTGTTTCAGGGCCCATGGCCATCAACCCTCCTTGATGTTATTCTCCCTGAGCATCACCTTTCTGTATCTATAAATAAGGGGCCACATAATTACAACCTCTTAAGAAAATGGGGGCTTTTCCTTAAAGTTTCCCTGCAAATCTAAGGTGCCAAGTGATAGCTGCTAGCAGCACAGAGCATTATTAGCATCAGTGATAACTGTAATAAGACTATGTCTCTTTTCCTTTTAAAGGCATAGATATTCCAATTTCATCCTGTATAACTCAAGGGGAATTTGGGCATTGACATTTCAAAATACTTTTAAGTCCTTAGGGGAAAATCTGAAGTGAAAAGTATTCATTTCCACATCAGTTCCTAAAGCAAGATGCCTGCCTCAGAATACCAAAGTTATTTCTCATCCTGGGGTAGAAGCGTGTAGGTGAGAACTCCCACTGAGACCTCCTGATCTGAAAACACTAAGGAATTTCTGCCATTGTAGGTAAAAAAGACAAAAAAATCATTGTCTTCTCCGTTGTGCTGGTCTTTCAAATTTTTCTGAGACTCCCTATGTGACAAGAACTCTGCTACCTGGCAACCTCTCCTTACCCACAGCAGGCCTGAGGCCGAGGAAACAAACAGAAACAGTCTCTAACTATCCCAATACACTTGATAAAATCCACACTCCTGAGTATTTCCCATAGAAAAGCTCTTCAAATCTTTATTTAAATCCTGCTTAACTCTCAACTTAAACATAATTAGAATTATTTTCACAGCGTAGTTTTCAATGACATAGCTTTAAAACAGAAGATTAGAAAGGCAGGTATGATATAAAATAAGTAGAAATATCTACAGTAATTTACCAAACTGTCTCTAACTAAAAGCACACAGATAGAAAATGAAAAATCTATAGCACTGTTGTCTGGAGACATTTAACGTGAGTCTCTCAGCAACATTGTATTGCTTTAGAGAACAGCATCTTATTCATATTATGATGAATCAACTTATCAATAAAAAAATTTATTGGGAATTAGGAACAGAAAGCCCTTAATTAAAATACTTTCATCTGTCCCAAGGTTATATTATCAATGGTTATTTAAATAAGACACTTTACTGTTAATCTATTGGAAATTTTTTCAGATAACCATTTGGATCTTCATGGTCTACAGTTTGAGGGGGAGCCCTTTAAATGTGGCATTGCTGTGCTCATATGTTGGCCCTGTGGTCAAAATAGTCCTCTTAATAATTAAGTATGTAAATTTCATCTTTGAAACCTCCCTATCCAAAACGGCTAAAATAAAGATGCTTAGGTATTAAAAAGTTAAGGTATCAGCAATAGCAAGCACAGCCCCTGAATGTTCTGAGTAGGAGCCATGTCCTAGTGACATGTATCTGTGAAACAAATGAAAAGATTTTCAAGACTGTGGGCCTTGGTACTAGTTCTCTGGAATTGTCCCCTTTAATAAATGTCCTCTCTGGAATTGTCCCCTTTAATAAATGTCCCTCTACTTTGAAGTCACCAAATTCTCTCTTCTGGTAAAATGCCCTAATGTTTTTCAGTTGCAAAGATACCAAACTCTGGGATATTTCACGGAACAGCAAAGCCTTGGTGGAAAGCATGAGTGTGGCATGCTTTTTCCGTGGAAAGTCGTTACCCTCCTGCTTACATAAACCAAAACAAACTTGCTTCCTGGCACATTCTCAGCCTGTCAGCACTGTCTCAGAGGAAAACTCTTCTGCCTTGATAGTAGCAGATTCTATTAAACTGGGATGTGTAGTTTCTTCTTCATTCATGCTGAGGTCTTATTGGCTCTTTGTTGTATAAAAACTGACAATACCCAGAAGACATTATTGGTCTTGAAGTTTCCCTGCAAGTAGTTAATATACTAGTGTAAGGTACCCCAGTGACATGGGCAGGACAGGATTTGGTGACATCTTTTAAGCCACACTGTGGGCCAGTATCTACTGGTGGCAAGCTACGGCTGCTGCTTTTTTTTGAAAACACCCCTGCTGAGTGCCTACTACTAGGAGGCACCACAGAGGTACCATTTAAAGCAAAATCCTAAGAGTTTTCCCACAGGGAGCTTATGATCCATTGGTCCTGAACCAATGGCAGCTAGCCGCCCCCACAAGCCAGGCCCTGTTGGGAGATGCCGGCCTTTCCTTCTTCTAGGTTCTGCTTTCTAGCGGCCCCAGAAGGAAGGAGAGCCCATTCACAGCCTTCCTCTGTCTCCCTATGATTCAACACTTAGTGAGCACCTACTGTATACAAGCAGCTTGAGGAGTGATAGTACTAAGTCAAACACACATCTCTGTCTTGATAAATTTACAAAATAAATCCTAGTGGCCGTCAGGTGGCCCATAAGTGACTTTCCTTGGGTTTGGGCTCTGGAAACTACACCCATTCACTCAACTACCCTGAAGTCTCCCTAGGCCACAGATTAGTGTGGTGGTTTGGGCTGTAATGCTGTATGAAACTGACAGAAAGAGAGGCCATTGCTCAGGACTTGAGTAGCAAATGCCAGCACTGCAGTCATCTATTACAAACAAACTCAAGCAAGTCCAGGGACCTCTGCATTTGCACTAAAGACAGCAAGTCTACAGCTCCTAACGATCAAAAGCCATCACAACCACTGCTTGCTTAAGCGGTATCAGTGGACATTTTCTTGTTACGTCTGTGGTGATCTGAGCGCCATGACCTTGGGTCTATTTAGATGGGTCAGTGTTCTAATACGACCCAGAGCAGACAGGTAAGGAAACGTACTAAAGGAGCAGAAGAAAGGCTGAGAGCAGTTCCCATGCAGCTATGGCATGACTGCAGAAGGCACACAATACACAACTGTTTCTTTGCTGCTGTTTCTGACACTGGATATTCTTATCATGGTTAAAGAGGATAGCTGGGTTTACATGGTGAAAATGCTCTCAGTGTCTTTGTTTCTGTGACCAACAAAATGCAAGCAGTTTGCTCTCCATTTGTTATACCAACTCTGCCATCTTATGGGAAATATTGGAAGCAGCTAAAGCATTGCATTTGAATTCAAAGACAAGGATTTGCTGGTAAGAGGACAGAAAGGCAAAGACATGGCACCTCCTGTCTATTTCTACATGTTTTTAACCTTTAACATTTTTACCAGCGCGAGTCATTTTAAAAGAACTTTTCAGTCTTGAGCAATTCTTAGATTGCTTGCCAACCAAGATGTGTCTCAGTCTTGACACTGCAACTTAATATAAAAACCTTGAATGATATTTTGTACCAATATGAATTTCTACTGCCCCTTAACACTATGTAGTGACTTCACTGTATATTAACTTCTTTTCTACACACTTTTGAGCTACCAGGTGAATTAATTTAAAAAGTCTAATCCTTTTAGGAACCATCCTATATGATGTTGGTAGACCATGAAAAACGTGAAAAATGAATGTGTTTTTTCTTATACAAATTGGTAATAAGACTTGTTTTCACAATTCCTTTTTACATTTTTTGTGCATAAAATACCTGTGTATTATACTCGTATTCTGAAGTGACCAGAAGAAAGTGTTATTTAATAGAAACTACATACATTTTTTATGTCTCTATGGACCCTCTGATTCTGGGTACATTTACAATAAGTTGACTGTATAATAGACTATTCTTTTCAATTATGAATAAAAATGTAAATTGAAGTAAAAGATGACTACTGTTTTTAATAAGTTTTTCCCCATTTCAGTATGTATTTATTATAGTAAAACTGGAAAAGGCATTCATCTTGAATGTTCCTTTCTTTCTTCAGATTTCAAGCAGTTACCCCTCTATTGCAATTGCAAACTCAAAGTTAAGTCTCAGGCTATGTGACTAGGAAAGTCACAGTCTTCCCCATGAATCTCTGGGCATCGCTGGGGATGGGGCCAACTGCACACATCCGCTGCTGGTGGGCTGCAGACAGCTGCTCTGCTCTGGGCTCCGGTGCCAACAACTCTAACTTTCTTATACTGCTTCTCAGCCCTGCAGCTCAGCCAACCTCTTCCCAGACCAGGAACTCAGACTCTCTCTTTATTTCCCAAAGCGTAAACAAGCCTTTGTAACTAATACATCTTACTAAAGTTTGATGAATAAATAAGATTATAGCCCAGAAAAGTGCATCGCCTTTACCAGGGGCTAGAGTCACAGTGAACTCACCTTTGCAGAGTGGTGTCTGCGGCCTCTCAACTTAAACTCCTGCCTGCCCTCTCCTTGCCCCCAGGGAGACCTGCCCACTGGTGGTTCTGCATGGCTTCTGGGGTGGGGTGCCAGAAATACCCTCCACCTTGCCCTAACTGGGGAGCAAAAGTCTCTTTAGCATCAAGAATACTGCTATATATTATACAAGAAAATACTTTATCTTTATAAATAATATATATTATACAACAGAAGATAACATCTGGCCTGAAGTATATGCACTGAGATTCTGGTCCCCGGGTCAGGCTTCTCCAAGAACAGTGAATGAAGTTGTCTTCAACCAACTAACAACTCACAGTAGGTTCATCTCAGAACAAAAGAGAAACACGGTAGTAGGATACATGGGAACTCTACTTTTGCAATTTTTCTGTAATTTTAAAACAGTTTATTGAAAAGGTGAGGAGGAGAGCCTTGTTTCAGCAGTGTATTCCAGATCCTACCCTCAGAGTTGCAAGCACAACATAAAAAATTAGAAATTTTTTGTCCCCATTTCCATGTATCAAAAAAAGTTGAAATAGAGTCTAGTCTCAGAGCATCCATGTACTTACAAGAAAATTTTTTAAAAAATTAAATTGCTGATCTTACTGCCTTTTCCTTCAGATGGGCATTTGAATTCCTAGGCCTAGCTGGACAAATAGAAATCATATTAGATATTCTTGACTAGATTCCATCATCTAATCATGGCTGTAAATTTAAACAACAAACGAGCATATGTTCTTTCCCTACGCTAATGTTGAATCTTATTTTTCTTCCATTTTTTTTATCTATGTCACAATAATTGAACTATCATCTCTCAGGCCGTCCTCTCCAAATTCACCGCTGTTGGCACAGTTCTGGCTCTCGTCATCTTTTAATTAACCAGCCTTTTAACAGAGTTTAGACCCTCCACCTGTCCCCAAAAACTCTGCTTTCAATATATTTCTAAAATAACACATCTGAGCTTTGTTTTATCACTCTGCTTAAAATCTTGAAATAGGATAAAGAACTAGATCCATACCCCTTAGCTTGGTATATAAGCTTTTCCATTACCTGACATTATCAGCCTTGCCTCTTCCCTCTCCCTTCTTCACACCATGTATATCTCTTTCATGCTGTTGTCCAAATATTACCCCTGCTTTTGCATGTTTCTATTAGTTGGGAGCCCTTTTCTGTATGTAGAATGTCAGGTTATCTTGAATGCTAGATATATTTTACTCAATCTCCAAGACCCAAATCAAATGTTACCCCATTAAAAGCCAACTCGACCTATAATGACAGAGCCCTTACTATGTGGAGGATTCTGAATCTACTAAGCAGAGGTGATCACTCTATGTTCTAAGAATTTTCGTCCTGCTTCCATAATTATACACTGAACCCTAACTATACCTACACTGTGAGTTTTCTGAGTGCTTTAGAAATATGGATTATGGTAGCTGTTTTGGCAGTCATATTATCCTGTTCATTCCCATTAGTTCTTCCATCACCTAAAGCCATAAGGCTGGGGTTTTTTCCCCATATGCCATTACTGTTAAGTGGAAATTCCTCATCCTGCATCTGTGAAATGGGTTTATTAGACTCAATTTCAGGTTTTTATATTCACCCCTACCAAATTAAATTGTGTTAAATTCAGCCAGTCATTTCAGCATGATGATATGATTTTGAATACTGATATTTTAAACCAAACTATTGGTTATTCTTCTCAGATTCTTGCACCCCTCTTTGGGTAGCAAATACCAGCAAATACTAGAAACTGCATGCATCTCTAAAAATCAAAACTGTTGGCAAAAAACAAAGGTTCTGCACTATTCCTCTTACTCAAGCAGAGATGTAGTTGTACCCCTCCCTGCCTTTGCCATCTTAATCCTTTGAGAACACACCTGTGCCAACACAGAGCAGAGCACAGGCTTGTGCTCAGAGTGACACATCATAATATCCAACATTAGTCAATATGATGGAAATGAAAATTCAACCAAAAAAGGCATTCCTTCTTCCAGCATATACAGAAATGACTTCACTAAGTTTGCTTTCAGAAAGTATTTTCCCCTAAAGCTGAGGTCTTCTTAAATGTTGGTGTTAAAGGGCTCTAACGAAGACCTGCGTGGACTGAAACCTTGGCACTAATGGTGCCTGATCCTGTCTTTGTCCTGCTGGTGATGAGAAATAAAAGAAGACGGGATACCTTCAGTCGATGCAGTCCTTTTGGAGCTGTTTCACTGAAGAATCCCTTAAGGGTGAAAGTGTCCTGGGGAATCAGAACTGCTTACACAATTTCCTTGAGCTGCAGGCATTGTTACAAAGCAAACATCTTCAGAGGGAAGAGGGGTGGGTAGTTGGAGAGGAGGTGCTGCTTAGGGTAACACCGCATGCCACACTCCCTCTGCCACTGTGCCCTCCTCTCTCCTTCCCTCTCTTCTTTTCTGACTTTCCTTCTTCCTCCTGTCTCCAATCTTTCTGCATTTTTGATACTGGGGGATCCCCTTTCCGTGTTCTTGCAGCCCCCAGTTCCACTACTCACTAACTCCATATCTTTGAGTCAGTGAAGTTTCTCAGAGGCAGAGTGTCCTTATCTATAAAAGGAGTCTGACATAATCACGTTTTCATTTAAAGCAAATGACACAGGCCTTGACATACAAGTGAGTCCCCTATAAGGGTTAGGCTTCCCTTGCCCATCCTGCCTCTTTCAACCTCCCTTTTCTCCTCTTCCCCTGTCCACTCCAAAGGCCAACCCCAGTTGTTCTTATAGCTGTGCTTCGCTTTAGCTGTAACCCTGCAGGTCCAAGGGCTGGAAGCTGATGGCATAGAGTTCAGTCTATTTAGAAGTATATTCTAGCATGCAGAGTAGACCTCTATATTGTTGTTTATTCCAAGGGGGTTCATGAAGAATTATCTAACCCCTTCTACTAATGACAGGCAAGATTTTTATTTAAAATTGAGGCAATCGGTATAATGAAGTTGAATCCTGTACCTACCTTCATGCCTTCTTACCCAGAAGCATGTAAGTACCTGATGATACAGCAACATGCCGGTAGAGACCAATCCAAGGAAAGAACTGACATGTAATTAATAAGGGCATAATCTTGTCCTGGATTACTCTCCTAAAGCAGAATTCAGAACCGGAGACTCATCCTGTGTTCTGGCTTTATGTTTTTCTAAGGACTTGGAGTCTCTTGCCTCCAGCTGTACAGGTGAGTTCATGGGGTGGTGGTGGAGGGAAGTCCTTAGGAGCCAAGCCTGAAAATGGTGCACGTCACTTCTGCCCACATTCCTTGGGCCAGAACATAGTCACAGGACCCCACCGAAGAGCAAGAAAAGAAGAAAAATAGAATATAGATCTGGAGAAAGAAAAGGAAATAGAATATGGTCAACATATAACAAATTCTGCTACAATAATCCCTTATTACAAACGATTTTATTAAGTATTTTCTACATTTTAAGAAGTATTTGTTGTATTGGAATTTCACCAATAATAAGAAAACAAGAGGATTGGGAGCAGTTAATTGTCCTGGAACGTAAAGCTTCCATAGAATAATAATGATGCTCTTATTCTGGATATTTCCGCACATCCTACAAAACCATATAGATCAACAGGGGAATAAATGGTAAATGGCGTCACCCATAATATTTTCTGGAGTCACCGGACAGCCTCCCTCTCTGGCCAGGAAAGGAATGTCTCCCCGTGTCTCCTCTCTCTGCTCTACCTCCCATGAGCCCTTGTCTCCTCAGTCTTCTGCTACCCTCCCAAGTCCTCATGCTTAGACTTGACCATCAGTCCTAGCCGAGCCAGAGGTTGGTGTTGGAAGAATGGAGATGGGAAAAATACTATGTTTTCTATTCCCTGAGTCGCATCACCTAAGGCACCTCGTGTCACCTTTGGCTTATAGAGGCGGAAGGGTGCGAGGCAGGTGGTGGGGAAAATCACCCACTTACTGTTGGTAGGTAGATAGCCGGATGGGAGGGGGAGGGGAACTTCAGCCAGGGTTTACATTCAGCTAAATGCTTGCTTACATTCTACACATTAAATGCAAGCTGCTCTCACAGGAAGTGGAGTGAGAATATAGATAACAGACCAGCCCAAACTGGCTGATTCCAACATGGAGGAGAACTTGACACAAACGTCACCCCAAATCCATTAACACAGTAAAAATCACACTCCTCTGTCATTAGCATAGCAAAAACTAAGCCTTCCCACACCATGACAGTTCCAATGGGAACCAAATATAGTCAAAAATCCCTCTGCTCCACATGATGAAGCAAGCCAGAACTCCAGAAAGACTCCACCTGTTTACTTTGAAACTAATCTGACTTAGTGGATATTCATCACCCTTCATATAAAATAGGTTCCCTGTTGTTCTCTGCGAGACTCCCTCTGGGTTTGCCCATACCCCAACTCTCTGGGCACATACTCTCACCTTTGTTTTCAACTTTAAATTTCCAAATAAACTCTAAATGCTCAATGGCTTTTCTGAGTCCATTCTTTAATTCCTTCTCCCAACAAGACAAAGGCCCTCTCTCTGGTAACACTACCTCACTGAGGTCATTGCTGTATAAGCACTAGGAGATTTAGGAGGCAAGCCTTTCGCCAGTGGACCACTAACTCAAAAAGGGTAAGCCATAGCTTGTAAACCATATCATCTAGGTCCAGGTCACTGAGTTTATTTCCTTATGGTATTCCCAAACCTGGTGTAAACTCTTGTTACATGTACACATTACCTATGTGTGTGGGGTGGGGGTGAACGGCGCTATAAATTGGAATATTAGTGTAAATTTGGCACTACATATTAACATTAAAGATGCATTTCTTCTTTGACCCACCAATTTCTAGAAAGTTGTCCTACAGGGGTCACATATGTGCAAAAAAAGTTATTCATTGCTTTTATTGAAGGATTTTGGAGTAAGAAAACATCAGAAGCAATCCAAATGCCTATCAGTAGGAAACTGGCTAAATAAACTATGGTATAGCCATACAGTGGGTCATTATGCAGCCATCAGAAAAGAATTTATGTGCCAGAGGATTTCCAAGAAGAGTAAGGCAAAAGACCTGCTGTGGAAGCGTGTGCAGTGTGCGACCCTGGTTGTGCAAAAGGGAATCACATCGTATTTATGGAATGTCTCTGACATGATATAAAGAAATCAGTTACATGGGTGCCCTTGGGGAAGGAGGCTGAGGATGTAGACCAAGGAAGATTTTGTAGATGTTCCTTTTAGAATCCGTTCAGAAGTCAAGTTGATAATAAATAAAATATTTTGATCTAAAGCCAGCAGTGCCATGGGCTACTAAGAAGCGAGTCACCGTTCCACCTAGAACATTGAAGGGCAGAGCATGTCCTTGAGGCCGGTATGACTAAGGTGTAACGGGGGAGACGCCCAGGCTCTGTGGGATCTACCTTTTCTCCATCCCCATGCACAGAGTCTCTTTCTGGTGCCAACTTAGGAGGATTAGAGTTTCCTTTTTACTGAGAAAGGGGCATTTTCTTTCATGGCCAATCAGACTCTGTTTTCATACAGTTTCTTCAGCCTGGCTGAGGCTCAGGAAAGTAAACAGCAAAACCAGGTGAACCATAAAATCAAGCCTCCATCACCAGGGTGTTAACTAAGGCCATTAAATCTGTCATTTGGGATCTAAATATTGAAGCAGGACTTTGATGATACTGTAAAATTGTCCCTAAAGTAGATAATCCAGAATAATTATACAGCAAACAGCATGAATGAAAAATCTGAAAAAGTAGTCCAGCTTTCCAATTAGTATTTACATTAGACATTCCCACCCTTAGTGACATAAAGAGAAATGGCGTTACAGATGCTTAATTCATCAGGGCTCAGTGAATCTGGAGGAAAGCAGATGGTTTATGTAGATCTAAAAGCATTTTAATATTAAACAAACATACAGCAATTAAATGGGTGTGGCACAGGCATATCCTGTTGCGTGCTTAATCATGGGAAGGGTATTTGCAGATGTTTGTCCTCTGTATGCTCCAGGAGTTCATTCAAATGGCTCAGGGGAATTAAACACGGCCGAGAGAGAAGCCAGACAGCAGCAGAGGGAAAATTCACAGGGGGTCACCGATGCGCCCCTGCCTTGAATGGAGCCTGGTCAGCCTGTGCCCCAGACTCAGGAAGACTGCTTCCCACTTACCACTTTTGCTGTGCTGAGTGTGGAAGGAGGGTTGTCGCTGAACTAAAAACGCAGAGAAGCTACCCTGATCAACATTAGAAACGTCACAACATACACAGAAGAAAGCAGGAGACTTGGGAGAGAGGAGGAGGCCGAGGGCAGGGTCAGGTGAGAGCGAGGAGAGGCAGGGAGGAAAGGAGATTGGCGTGACTAGGGCACTTTAAGGATGGACAACGTCTCCTGAGCGGGACAGGAAATCTTAGTGTATGTGTGACAATGCCATCACCGCTCCTCCTCTGCCTCATCAAAAAATAAAGTGAAAACTTAAGCTAACGACTTATATTCCACACAGTGCTTTATGGGGCCAGGCTGAGGGGTTTTTCTGCTAGTGTAGTACTGGGCTGACAAGGGTTTTGAACTGGAAGCAAGGAAACCTTATATTGGGGGCTTGAATGATCAAAATGGATACTATGAGCCCAGTACATTTTTTCAGAGTATTTGATGGTTGAGGCCATGGACATGAGCATTTACTTACTAACTGTGGTCAGAGACTTTAGAGACCTTCAGGTCGCCAGGTTTTTGTTACTTATTTTATGCAATAGACCTCAAGGACACCAACTTCTGTAGTGGAAAAAAAGCCTAGTCAGGGGATTAAATTGTAAAGTGAGGGCATAAAGCAAAAGTTGAATACAGTCAAAATCCCCATGAAGGATCCTGTGGTTCACCGCTGGGGGACAGGGCCCGCTGGCGTGCTCCCTAGTGCAGACCCCCAGGAGCCGCTCAGCATTGAGCACATAGCTGTCCACCAGTTGTATGAGTGGCACCGACCACACTGCCACGATGATGTAGGACAAAACAGGTCTCTGCCTTTATCTAAATTATGTTCTAGGTGAGGAGGAAGAGAATAATTACATGAGCAAGTAAGTAAAATTACATCAGGTAGTTGTATGGGGTATGGAGACAATAAAACAGGGAAAAGGAAGAGGCAAATGCCTCTTTTATTAAAGTGAGTGGGAAAGGTCTCATTGAGAAGCTGACATGTAGGTAAAAAATGAAAGGAAGGCATGGGCTGGCGGCTCTCTGGGAAGGGAGGGAGCTATATGTGCAAGGTCAGGTGTGAAAGTGTGCTTGGGGGGGTGGGAGATGCAGGAGGGGGCCAGCACGGCTGGAGGCCGGCGTGCAGAGAATGGAAACAAGGTAGGGGCCAGATCCCGGAGACCTAAGGGGCCAGTGCACACAGTAGGCTGCTACTCAAGTGAATTAGAAAGCAAGAGGAGAGTTCTGAGCAGAATAGCAATATGGTGGGACCCAGGTCTCTAAAGAATCACTCAGGCTCCTTTGTTAAAAAGAGATCGTGTGGAGCAAAAGCAGAAGTGAGACAGGTGAGGAGATGGTTGCAATACTCCAGGTGAGAGATCGGGGTGGCTTAGAAGTGAGGGGATTCCGTGGTCACCAGTCAGATGAGTAGTTGACAGGGGTCTTTACAGAGGAGAGATCCAGGGCTGCCCCTGAACTACAGATCAATCTTCCCACAGTGCAATATGGGAAAACCAGTGTATGTCCTTCCTGAACTCATGCAGGATGTAGTCTTCATCTAGGGCTTAAACGTGCCATTTCTGTCAAATCACTGAGCCTGCTTCCAATGTACCACGCAGAGCTAACTTACAGTTTACAGGAAATGTAGGAGGCAAAAGGACAAAATGAAATGGTTGATTTGCATTTAGGGACCAGGTTATACACAAAATGCAGGGTATTTTTTCATCTTTGCAGTATTTTTGTTGTTATTTAGGGCTTTTTGCTGATTGTGTATAACTGAATTTGAGAATTTAGTGCACATCTGATAGCATCCACTGAGTTTTCTTTTCTACTTGACAATTTGTTGACCTTTGTAAGGATTATGTTTCTATGCACACATGCCATGTTACTCTCAATATTAACATGCTATTAGCGGCCAAACTACATAGATGAGTGGGGAGCAAGCCTGCAACAATTGCCACCATTTGTATGTCTGTCGGGTGACCCTCATGACAGACATTCACTAAAAAGAAAAAAAGGCTTGACTTTTCTAGGAGCAGGTGACATTTCTCCCATTTTTCTTACTACAAAATTTCACAAATGGGAAAATAATGAAAGACTTGGTCCTTGATCTTATGTCTTGAAAATAATTCATCATTTCTTTTCTGATTATAAGTTAGACTTTTTTTTTTAATATTTTAAATCTCAAAATCCAAACCACAGCATCTGGGTGCCAGGCTCAGAGCCCACAGCAGGGAAATCCCTGGGGTCTGTGCAGTGGGTTACACTCTCCACTGGGCCTCAGGACATCTCTAGGGTACAGGTAATGGTCATGGTCCTAAACATGGAAAACTTAACTGGAGGAAAGATGTATTTCCTACTCCTCTTAGATGTTATACTCTCAAATGCCTTCACTGAGGAACTACAAAGTAAATTACTTGTGGTCTCCTCCTCCTCTCCAATCCAGTGGAGAAGAAAGGTAGTAAATGAATGACCTTCATGAAAGGCTAGAAGTCAAGGTGTCTATAGAACGAAGTGTTGGTGAGGCTCAAGGTAGATTAACTCCCTTTCAGAAGCAACGTGGTGAAACAGATGATTTGGGCTGCAAAATATCATAGCTCTGACTGTGGCTTTGTGCAGAATACAGTCTCGGAACATCTGTGTCCTCGTTTGCACAATATAGGTAATAGCAATAATAACAATTTATGCTACTAATTACATGTGCTAATTAAATGAGATGTTTATCAACTACCCAGTACAAGGACTTTGCAGGAGCTCAGCAAATGTCGATTTCTTCCCCACGTTTCTTCCCTTGTACATAGAGTTTTTAAATCATAAATAGGAGGTAAATGTCTTCAGGTTAGATATGGGAAATTACGACAAGAGCTCAATTGCAAGTTAAAGGTCATGCCATTGTAATTAGTTGAAGCTTAAGGACTAAAAGAAAGCTTCCACAAAATAACTTGCATACAGGCTTCCCTCATGAAAGAGACTGAGGAGCAGATTAAAGGAGATTAAGAAAACATGACAACTAAATGCAGCATGTGATTCTAGATTGGATCCTTGCCCTGAAAAATATTTTCACTTCCCACAGAGAGCAATAGCAAGAAAATTGGCAAGATTTTAATAAGGTCTGTTTGTGTTAATAGCTATAAGGTATTATTTAACAGAATATCCTTGTTTTTAGGAAATACACCTTGAAGTATTTATGGGTAAAAGACAACATGCCTGCAAAAACCTCATGTGGTTCAAAAAGAAGACTGTGCATGTGTATACACATACATACATGCACTACACATATATAACGTGCATAGAAAGATAATGTGAATGTATGAAAATTTTTAACAACTACATCATCTGCCTAAAGGACACATGGAAATTCTTTGTAAAATAATTGCAACTTTTCTGTAAGATTGAAATCATTTCAAAATAAAAAGCTTTTAAAAAAATTAAGTTTCCATTATGAAAGGCAAAGTAAATGGACATCTATGAATGATTTAGGACATCCTACAGAGGAAAAAATAATCATAATTAGCAGTGAGATTTTGGAATGGAAACACATTAAAATGGCCCAAGCCAGAGATGTAGCAAGGGTCACAGAATTCTGGAGACCTTAATTACAAGGGATGAGACCTGAACTGGTAATATCTTGGCACACGTTCATTTGTGCAGCATGTTCTTTCTTTAAGGTACAGGTCAACATAAGGGCACCATTTGTTTGGTTTCCCAGAGGCCCTGAAGGCACTACATAGTTTGTCAGACCTTTCTGTTTGAAAGCAAAGGAGAGGTAAAAGCTTAGTTATTGTACCAGAGCATCAGCGACCCACACACATCTGATCCTACATAAATAGCTGGTTTAGGGTAATGCTTTCCAGAAAATTATATACTGTGATTACTGCACCACCTATTGGAATGCTTTTATTCATGTTTATAGAAGTCTGTAAACATTAACCATGCTATTCTAATTGCAACATTTCAATATCTAAATGACTCAGCCCTCCTTAATTTAACACACACATTCACTTCTTTATTTCTGGGGAAGAATCATCATATAGATTATGGAAAATGCCTATATGTACAACAGAAAATATGAATTAACAATCCTAATATATTATATGTTTAAGATGTAATGTATAAGTATATATATAAAACAAGCCCTTGGGAATCAATTTGAAAGTTACGAGAATTAATAATAGGTACAAAATTCACAGACAAAAATCAGTGGAATGTCAATACACCAAGTCCCTATCAACTCCACCAAAGAAACTTAGAAAATTCAAAAGACATTCTACTCTAATGAGTTCAAAGGATATATGTTGACAACCTTTCATTTAAGAAAGGAATTTAATAAATTCCATTGAGAAATAGCAATAGACAACACAATATCTAAGAAAAATCCTAATGAGAAATGTACATAAAACTACTTAGTTACAGTTACATTACTATGTAGAAAACACTAAAGATGTCAGAAGATAAAGATGTCAGTTTTGCTCAAATTGATATATAGACTTATTATATTCCCAGTACAATCTACGTTGGGGTGGGGGAGGGTTTTGAGTACTCAAAATAATCTTCAAATTAATTTTAAAACAAAAATAGGAAATGATATCAAAACAAATTCTTTAAAAGAAAACCAATAAAAGTGAATCAGCTTTATATTAAAATACACTATAAATACCTTATAATTAAATTAGTACTACTGGCATATGAATAAGCAGAAATTCGTGAAATAAAATAGATAACAGCATTTACAATAATTTATTATATTCTATAAATACCATTGTAAATAACTGACAAAGGAGATAATTATTTGACAGTGATGCTAGAAAAACCACTTGTAAATATGAAATAAGAAATTATCTGGTAACTTCATAACATACTCCAAAATGAACTTTGTTTGGGTTGCAGAGTTAAAAAGTCATGATTGAAAATCAGGAAAAATAAACAGAAAGAAAAAGATGAAAGGATTTTCCAGGCTTAAAGAAAAAGATAAACAATCATTTAAAGAAAAAAACTCTAGGTCAGACCAAGATGGAAACATAGGAGTCTCCTGAATTTCCCTTCTTCCATGGACATACCACTCACAAAGCAATTCCCTCTGAAAGAAATCTGAAAGCTGGCTGAGAGATCCTATACTTCAGGAGACTGGGAGAATACCAACATTGCAATGAGTGGAAAAGGTTGACACACACTCTTGCCACCCCCAGTAAGCACTTGGGAGGGAACCCCCCACTCCCAGATCCCTGTGAGAAATGAAAGTCTTAGATAGCACATTTAGCACCTCAACTTCTAAGCCGCCCTCCCAAGGGGTGGACCCCTGAGTCAGCTAGCTCTGAACACCATTGAGGCATGCATTTACAAGTCCTACAAGACTATAGCAAACAAAAGAGCAGTTGTTAATAGGCAGATGTGCACCCACATCAGCTCACCCACAGGGCTCAGCATAGAGGGAGCAGGCAAAAATGCCCATCTTCCAGTCTTTTCCTGGAAGGAATTTAACTCTATATTTTACAAGAGGCACCTAAGAGTCCTGCTTCTAATTAGCCCACATCTAGGTGTTGATTGTCATCTGCCCCAAAGCCCAAAGGAGCCAGTGGACACATCTCCCACCGTCTCCCTCTGGCTTACTCCAACAATAAAACCAGGCCAACAGTATCTCCCTAGAAGAAGATTGTCCACCCATCTAGTGCCCCAACATTTACAGCAGTCAACAGAGGGACAGGCCCCTAAATCAACTATCTCTGATAGCCAATAGAGCTTGCATTTACCAGTCCCAAAGGACTATACCAAAAAAAGAAGCAGTTTTTAAACAGGTGCAGAACACCGCATCTGTAGGCTTGGGCTCAGCACAAAGAGAGCAGGCAAAAACACCCATTTCCTAGTTTCTCCCTGGGAAGGGTTTGGCTGCATACTTTTCTAGCTGCCGTCTGGGAATCCAGTTACTAATCAGCCTGCATCTAGTTGCTAACTATAGTCCTTCCCTTTGGCACACTGTGTTCTTGGCACACCCTCAATTTCTGGGAGCCAACAAGAGAAAGGGCAGTGGCTTGAACAATCACAAACATTTGAGAGTCAAGCGGGAAATTGGACTGGGCTGATTGATAAGGTTCATATCCTACTGGACACCAGTCTTTAAAGACTGGGAAAGGTGATTGCTTTATCTAAAGCACAGGAACCAACACAGAGAGTCAAGGAAAATGAAGAAAAGGAGGAATATGTGGGGAAAAAAAAACAAGATAAATCTCCAGAAAGTTATCTTAATGAAACAGGGATAAGAAATACACCCAATACAGGCCACTTAATATGGGGGAGGCGGGGCACAGGGAAGGCAGTACAGCACAGAGAAGACAAGTAGTGACTCCATAGCTGATGGACAGCAACTGCAATGGTGTATGTGCAGAAGGACTTGATAATATGGGTGAAAGTAGTAACCACAGTGTTGCTCATGTGAAACCTTCATAAGATTGTATATCAATAATACCTTAATAAAAAAAAAATACACCCAACAGAGAGTTCAAAATAGTCATTACAAAATTTCTCACCAAAGTCAGGAGAGGACTGTGCAAACAAGTGAGAATTTCAAGAAAGAGATAGAAAATATTAAAAAGTATTTAACAGAAATCATAGAGCTGAAATCAAGTACCAAACAGAAATCATACAGCTGACTTTTTGCTTCATATTTACAAATGGTTTTTCTAGCATTATTAGATAATAGAAAAAAATTTTAAATGCACCAAACAGAAATTACAGAATAATGGAACAGAAATTAAATAGAGGGTTTCAACAAAAGAAAAGCTCAAGTGGAAGAAAGAAAGAATCAACAAACTCAAAGACAGAGCAGGGGAATTCATCCAATCAAGGGAACAAAAAATAAAAAGAATAAAAGAGAGTGATGATATCTTAAGAAACTTATAAGGAAACATCAACAGATGAGCATATGCATTACATGGGTTCCAGAAGAAGGAGAGAGAGGCAAAGGAGCAGAAAGCTTATTCCAAGAAATAATAGCTGAAAACTCCCCTAAAATGGAAAAAGAAACAGACATCCAGATCCAGGAAGCCCAGTGAGTTCCAATAAGATGAATCTAAAGAGATTCACAATGAGATACATTACAATTAAATTGTCAAATGGTAAAGACAAAGAGAGAATCTTAAAAGCAGCAAGAGAAAAGCAACTTACTGCCGAAAAAGGAACCCCCATAAGACTGTCAGCAGACTGTTCAGCAGAAACCTTGCAGGCTAGAAGAGAGTGGAATGATATATTCAAAGTGATGAAAGAAAAAGCTTGCCAACCAAGAATTACTCTACCCAGCAAAGTTGTCCTTCAGAATTGAAGGAGAGACAAAAATTTTTTCAGACCAAAAAAAAAACAAACCTGAAGGATTTCATCACCATTAGACCAGCCTCATAAGAAGTGTTAAAGGGAGTTCTTCAAGCTGAAATGAAAGGATGCTGACTAGTAACACAAAAGCACATGAAAATAGTAAGACTCACTAGTAAAAGGAGATTTAGTTAAATTCAGAATACTCTAATATTGTAATGATGGTGCATAAGTCACTTCTAACTCTAGTATAAGGATTAAAAGACAAAAGTGTTAAAAAAAAACTACATAAACATTGTTGATGGACACACAATATAAAAAGATGTAAATTGTAACATAAAAAAATTAAGTAGGGGAAGTGCAAAAATATACAGCTTTTGAATGCATTGAAGTTACTATCAGCTTAAACAGACTGTTAGGAGATGTGGAATAATAGTAATAATAATAGTAATAAGACCCTTGTGGAAAGCAATTTTGCAGTGGAATCAAGAACCAAAAGTTTCCCAGTAATCCCATTTTAGAGACTCTAGCTTAAGAAACAACATAAAAGATAAGGTGGGGGGGGGGAGGGCACAAAAATGGGTTGATTTCTTTTTTTTGACTTACATAGAGTAATTTTTACTGTCAGAAACTACCAGTCCAGACCAGAGAGTTCCAGAAGCCATCTGAGGAGCCAGAAAGGGGTGTCACTTAACACCAGTAACACTGCGTGTCAGATGCCACCTCGGGAAGATGCTGGTTTAAAAAGCAGGATTGATGCCCGGGGCGTCCAGGAAGTCCATCTGGGAGACTCTTGGCTGTCCCAGGCACTAACCAGAAGGCAGGGTTTCTATATCATCAGAGGAAGTGAGGAAGTAGTCAGGGCAAAAACTGTTGTCCCCATGAAAGGGACAGTCCCTTCCTCTTCTGCATGCGGTAACGGTGGCAGCCAGCCAGTTGTGAGATTGATCAAATGCAGATTGCTGTAGCTCCTAATCCGACAAGCTCTGTTGGGCTTTGGTCTAGGAATGAGGAGTAGTGAACAGACGGATCTGACCCTCGAACAAAGGCTCCAAAATCCGGGCACAAACTACGTGCTGAGATCAGATGTTGGGTAACTTGGCAGTCCATGGAGACGTCAGGTTTTACTGATAATCAAAGGGGTAGGGAATGCGGGACAGGGAAGTACTCCAGAAGATAGCATCTTCCATTTTTGTGAAGGTTTCACCTGAGTCTCATAACCATAGGGGAAGGTAAACAGGAAGATAAGAACCTCCTAGGGACATTTGGAAATGGGAATGTGGCACTCGGTCACCTGGTCTAAGCATGGAAGGCACAGGTGGCTGTATTAGCCACATTTGCTAGCTTCTTTTTGATGCTTTGACATTTGGGGCTTTCCTCACCAGGGAGGGACTGCCTTCTCAGAGCTGGCTAAATCCTAGAAGTAACAGGCCATACCCCTGGCCACCTGCCTCACCAGGCTTTTACACTTCAAACATGCTTCCTCTGCCCTCATCACCCATGGCCAGCCTTACATGCTTGGGGGCAGCCCCTACGCCCTGAGCCTGCTGATATCATGTAAACTAGCCAATACTAAATCTGCTTGGCCCTCTTACCCTGCCTGGTCCATTGGTTCTCACAAAAACCACAATGAAGGCTTTTGCCCACACTTCCTCCCTCCCTCTGCCTGTGACCAGCCTAGGCCCCATGTGGCCCCATGTGGCATGGCATACCCCCTCCTCTTGGAAACTACAAGCAATAACTATCTTTTCAATGGCAACTGTTTTCTGATCTGTTGGCCTCACCATAACAGAAAAAAAAAATCTACATTTTAAAACAGTTGCTGATGGGCAGATTGTCAGCCTTGAGGTTGACAAGTTTTAGCATTTTATTTAAATCTTTTAAAAGGGTCACAGTGTGTAATAGGCCCAACATTTGCAGATGCAGAATTGAATCAGCCCCCTCCCAGTGTATTCAGAGCCTTGTGGGCTTGCTCTAGAAGGATATGTGTGCATCTCAGGCAGGGCACATGAGCATTAACCCACTACCTTCCCAGACCAAAGGACTGCCCAGCAGACACACAGAATCAGGAGCTGAATAAAATGGCTATTTAAAGCCACTAAAATGGGGGAGGCAGGGCTGTTAAAAAACAAAAGCTACCTGAAACAGCCTGGCGTTGCTGTTTAGCTCTCGCTCTGCCTGGAGGAGGTGCATTTGACCTGCACCTGAGCCCCTTGCTGTGGCAGAGAACCAGGCAAGCATCATGGAGATCCCAGACAGGTGAACACAAGGCCCTGGCAGCCAGATGGTGCATCTGAAGGTGCATGTGGGGTGGCCTCGGGGAGGCAGGGAGGTCTGACCCTGGGAGGCCACAGCACCATCCAGCCATTGCAGCAGACCTCACTGGGAAGGGGAGCAAGGCTCTTTAACTGATTCACCTTTGCAGGTATTAGGGGTATTAGGTATTAGGGGTGCTGAGGAGCCTAGTTCCTTCTCTATACACACAGGAAAGGAATATAATACAGTCATCACTTTATTGCTATATAAAGATATTTTGGAGATCGTAGCTTAAACACAAGACCCAATGAGGCCTCTTACCACTTCTCCCTGAATTAAACTTATCCAGGGGACACTGGGCAAGGCAGGCTTCCCTGCCTATGGGCACCTTCTCTAGGACGCTGGCCACAAGGCAGGAGAGACTCGCACAGCTGAGGCCTTATACATCACTCAGTGAATCACAGATCTGGGCAGACCACCCCAAACACCCACAAAGACAAGGGGACAGGGTAAGAAATAAAACCACCCTGAATATCAAACCCACTCCAGACAGAAGGCAGACCCGAGTACGGAGGGCAGAGTGGCTGGTGGCCCACAGCAATTCTGACATGGGAGGCCTCAGAGGCAGCCTGCAACCTGGGCATTGGGAGAAGAGGGGTTAAAGTATCAATCTGTGCTGGCTTTAAAGTAACCATCCTACACATCCAAGTAGGCCAATACTGCCAGCTTTAATAGATAAACATCTTACAGTCATTAAAATAAGTTAGTGTAAGTCTTGACACTGTTGTAGAGACAGAGGGGCATATCCCAACCTGAACACGTAAAGTAAGCTACTGTCTCCCCTTGGAGATTGGGGCTCTTCTCCTGAACTGTCCTGGGTGGTAGGAACCTGCTCACACTTCAGCTTTCTTCAGTTTAGTCCCTAATTCTAGGTTATTTTCCAGTGACTATATTGCTCTTGTCCTTTTTGGTCTCGTACTTCCTTTGACCTTGTGTACACAGGTCTGGATATGCCTCACTGCCCATGTTGGTCCAAGTAGAATTCTTGCCCTGTCTGAACCCTCAACCCACCTCCCATGCTGGCCAATCCTAACCACTGAGTTTAGTCCTTGGCTGGGCCACCCAATCCTCCCAAAGGGCATGGATCCGCCACATACGTAGTAACACAAAAACATACCTTTGCTCCAGTTAACTAAAAGCAAGACACAAATTATATTTGTAACTACCTCAAAATATACCAAGGGGAAGTAGCAGAAAAAAAAAACTAATTAAAAATTCTACTAACATGGTTATTCTTAGTTCTAAACTCTATTCTTAGTTCAAACTTTGTTTTATGTGGCTATTTGCCCTCAAAATTGAGGTCAATCATTACCTTTAATTATACCAAAAGATTTGCATTATTATTTGTCAGCTCCTTTGCCCCTGGATAGAGACTGGTGAAGAGCAACCACGTGATTTACATCCTTCTGAGAAGAAAAAATATAAACGATCATCCTCACTTCATTTTATCATATTGAAGGGAAAAGTGTCATTTTTTTAACCATTGCAAAGTAAAATTTGCTATTCTAACTGTGCAAGTTGAAAACGTTCATTGTCCTATTTAACTCTATAAAAAGTAGGCAAAAGAGTATAAAAGAAAAAGTAAAAGTATCTACTCTGGGTTTAAAACTTGAAGGGCAATTTTAAAGGATATGAAGTACTCAGACTATGAGTAGAAATCTTCACGACAAAGCAATTGCATGATTTGCCCAAGATGACATGGTTAGGATACGGCAGAAATGGGACTTGATCAGAGCACCCTGACTGCCAGTTTCTTTCCACTCTTATCTAGCTGGGAAGCTGGGTGGAGCAGAAGAACTGGACCAGAAGGAATTGTGGTTTTTAAATTTATGAACAGTTTGGTGTGATCCAGGGGTTATGTAGTGGACCTTAAATACCGTTTAGACTTAATGGTCACTGCCCACCTTGATCTAAGTGCCCTTCTAGGCTGAGATTCTCCAGTTCTCTCACAGCCTTGAGTTTCTCCCTGAAAAATTTCCAAGATGTTGAACTACAACAAAAGATGTTTGAGTGTTATCGTAAGTTTCTAAAGACAACCTATATTATGAAATGCACTGACTCTAAATTCTGTTTATGAGAAATTGTGGTAAATGTCAGAGAAGTGGAAGGCAAAAAGCATGCTATCTGTATGCAAAAAGGAAGAAGTTCAAGAGGAATATTAAAGATTGAAGACATTTTCTAAATTCAAAGGGGAAATTGTGACAAGATTTACAGTAAAATTTATAGGAAAAAAAATCTATACTAGGTCAATGTTTGTTTAATGTGCTTTTCATACTTACATCTTGCTTATAGTAACTGATCAAGGAATACCTCAATTTATTTCTTGCCTTCCCTGTAGGTCTCCCCAGAAGCATCTCTCATTATATGAAACTCTAGTCCTTTACCTGTCCAGAAAGCCTAGAAGTTACCCAGTTAGGCAGTGGGGGAAAGAGAATTGGGATTTTTTATACAGTCCACAAATCCATGTTCATGAAAGCACCTGGCCCTTAACACATGCTTCAAATTGTTTCCCTTCTTTTTATCAAATCCCCCAGGGCCTCCTCAAAGATCAGAGCAGAAAACATCCATGATTAGATATAAATCTATGTTTAGACAACCATTAGTATTTTTTAAAGGAGTTATAATTGACCTATAACATTATTTTCAGGGGTACAACATAGTGACTCAATAAACCATTAGTATTTAAATAAACTGAACAATCATACTATTAAACATTCTTTAGGTTTCTGGCAGCCTCCTCAAATCTACTCTTGTAAATGGTTGAATGCAAACACAATCAGTTCAACTTAGGTTAGCTGGTTCTCTCCTGACATCTAGTGGTCCTGATTCATTGCTGCAAAATACTTCAGTGCATTTCAAACTACAGTTAGAATGAAAATGTTCTTTGGAATAAAAATTTTACTCATTTTAAAAGTTTATTGAGCGCAGTAAAATTACAAGCTAAATAATACCAAACGTTCTGTATCTAAGGAGCAAAAGACCTTCTTTCTTAATTCTTCCCATGTGAGAAGAGTAGTATATTTTCTTGCTGTTCTGATAGATGAGACAGAAGACGCAGCATGCACATAGATAGGGCTGTTCACACAGGAAGGAGGGGAATGCGGAAGGGCACTTAGGGAGGCCCACCGTGTGCCAAGTACTGGGCTTGAATACTTCAGGGTGAGTTAACACCGTGCTGTAGAAGCTACAGGACCATCTTAACTATGGAAACTCAGCCCGACCAGGTATTGAAGATTTTCCTGCCCTGCAGCATCAAAATGCAGACAGCCAACAGCCCTTGCAAAACAGGTTATGTAAACTTGTAGGCAATCAGAAATATTTGACTTGAATAGAAATGAGGAACAGGGCCTGTCCTTTAAGTCCAACGTTCCCATCCCATCTGAGGTGTTTCACATAGGTGAGAGTGAGAAATGCTGGAGGTAACAACTTTGGCAATTGCTGTCTGGAGAAAAACATTTAGACACTGAAATCAGCTGTCTCCTACAAGGAGAAAGAAAGCCCGACTGACCCACCCTTACCTTGCCTCTGTTCTTTCTTCCTTTTTCTTCTCCTGATCTACACGTGCCCTCATCACACCTCGCCCTGCAGCCTCTGCCCCCTCCCGCTGACAGAGAAGTCTGCGGCCGTGATACTCGAGTGGGGCCGGCTGACTGGTCACATCAGCACCACCAGGAGCAGGTGAGCAGGTCCTCGGGCCCAAGCCCAGGCCCACTGAATCCCAATCTGCCTTTTGACAAGGCCTCCTGGTGGCTCCTATGCGCATCAGCTGGAAAGGCACTGCTCAGACCAGAAGCAGGAGCAAGTACGTTTTGGTTGAAGAATCAACTCCAGCATTAGGAGTGGCCAATGGGAGGCACGAACTGGCCCACGGCGAGTCCCGGGACTGTACGGGTGTCTCCTGTGAGTGCAGAGGAGGGTAACATCCATACTTTGTGCTCAGAAACGAACCTTTTGATATTTTTAGTGTTTACTTCTCTAAGTAACAGTTGTGAGCTAGACACCATCACCCTTTATGGTGCCTGGGACTGGTCAGGGCCAGAAGTGCTACTACCTGGGCTAGGTACCCCATACCTGGAACTGGTTCTGGTCACAGGACGCACCTACCTCAACATTTCCCAAGTGCCCCCAACCCCAGTGGTGACAGGCAGCCATGGCAGAGCCATACAGGCAGGACATTCTGAGCCTGGCCAGGCCTGCACCGGCCCTGTCTCCCATGTGTCTCCTTCAAGGTTCTGTCCTAGTGACACTACTCCATTGGTGGGGCCAACCAGATGCCTGGAGCAGCCCTGGGACTCAGGCCTGTGAGACCGACCCAGGTTTTGTTGAAGGCCACCTGGTAAGCACAGTCTTTCTTGCAGAGGACTGCATGAGATTACGAGATTGGGTGACCAGCATAGTGCTGACATGCCCAAATTTCAAGTGATCTTCTGATGGGCACAGGACAAATTCAGGAATCTGCGCTGGAGATCTACCACTGACCCTTTGGCTTGAGCCACATAAGTGGACCCAAGCATTGGCTCTTACTCTACTATAGTGTCACATCCAGCTAATAGACTGCAAGGAGGTGGGAGGCAACACCCATCTTTTAGCTGTCATGCGTCCAGCCACTGGCACCCAAGGTGGTCATGCTCCTTCTACGTGCCAGGCAGTCTTCCAGAGGGGGCTGCCTATCTTCTCCCAGGGCTTTCCTATTTCTCAGTAACATCAACAGGCACTTCCAATCCACATCTGTTCTGCCTCCACGAACATCGCAAGGTCAGGCTGCCTGGGTCAGTCTTACACCAAACTAGACAAGGGACAGGCATTCCTTGCCCAAATGGAACCTCTCTTCCTAGTTGCCTTCAGGCCTCTTTTCTAGTCTTCCTACAGGTTCAGGAGTGTCGAAGAGAGGGCTGTTGTCAACACTGAAAGAGATTCCATTCTTGGAATAAAGTAATTCCAATGTAAAGACTGTGAAAAAATATACACGGTTGGAAAAGTGGAAAACTTAATATGAATAAAAAACAAGTAACGGTTCATGTTTTCCTGCATTTGTGGTCATCATAAATGAAGCAGAGTAAAAACCTTTAGGAGCAATTAGAAGCCAGTATTCATGTCATGAGCAGAAGCATGGATGGTACAGTGTCATGAGTAACAATACAGTCAGGATTAAGGCTTTTATGATGAGGATTATTAGGGAACTTCAGAGACAAACTGATTTACTGTATTTCAATATAAACAGGTTGGGAAGAGCCCTGGCAGTATGAGTAATAGCAGTGCCTTTGGTGAGAGACATGAAATTAGCCAGAAATGTCACATTGGACTATATAAGTCTTAACAAAGTATCTTCATCTCATGGGCAGAGACTACAACTGCCAGACTTCTACTGAAGTTCTTTTTGGCTGACTAAATGGGTAAATCTCTTTCAATGTCTACACTGTTTGGCCTTATTGCCCAAAGCTTGTGGTTTACCTCAGATTGTTGTTAGCCTTCTGCATCATCTCCTCTAACTTCCTGCCCAATCACGCGACTTCCTGAGTTTCCGCCTCTCTAACAGCACAGCTGTAGGATGAAGGGGAACAGGTGCATAAACACTATCAGAAACAGCTCACAAAATCCTCTCTTCTAACTGCCTGCGTGTCCTCCATTTAGGAATTTCTAAATTTCAGAGTTTGTGAGGGTATATGGGATGGTTAGGAGTGGAAGACGGAAGGAAGAGGGAAGCATAGATTGAGAAATATATTAAAACATACCCAATAAATGTATAACAGTTTTACATTATTTTCCATGGAAAGAAAGTACCATTCCCAACTAGTCACAAGTATTTATTGAGGGCGTACCATACTAGACATTGTAGGAAGGAGATAGAAAGTTCAGGACACAAAGTGCTTTCAGGAGCTGAACACTTTAAAGGAGGAGCTCCAACAGCAGAAAGGGAAAGACATGTGTATATATACGTTCATACACGTATGCACACACTGCTAATACCCCAAAGACTCAAAGAAGGGAGACATTACAATGAGCGAGGGGGAGGATTTAACGAGAGCCTTCAGCAAGGACGCATGGATGAGTAGGGAGTGCAAGTTACTTCCAGAATCAATCAGAAAAATGACTTGAATTTCCAATAAATTTATTTTTGAATTTTCAGAGATGAGAAAACTTTTTGATGAAATACACTATAATTATTTATCTGTCTCACTGATCATCAAATATGATAGAGTGAAATACACTGAATGAGAATCAGAGCCAGCAACATCATAGAAAAGAAATCTCTGGCTTTCTATTATTGCCATGAACAGTAAGTTAGCAAAATAGTTTAAATATGGCATTATTCGACATTCCTGTTACACATTGGTGGCTTTCAATCAAATAAATAGCTTTGCTGAAATGAAGAAATGTTTGCAGTGTAAGTTGGATGGAACTGATAAATCAGTGCTTTAGCTTCTTCAACATCAGATTCAAAGTGATGACTGTTTTTCCGAGCTGCAAGAAGAAGAAAGTGTTAATTTTTAAAAAGATTGGATATAATTTTTGAAACCTACTTCTTAGCACTTCTTCCTAGAATCAGCATTAACTGAAAAGATACCACCAAAAAGGAGAAGAGCCTTACAAAATTTCCCCCCAGTAAAGCAGCCCCTGATTTGGAGTAGTTACCTAGTGAGGCAGCAACTAGATTTGCCCTGCATCAGATCCCACGTGGTATGCACTCCTCCCTCTGCTCCAACACTTACTAAGTGCCTACTGTGTGCAAGACTTAATGCAGGGTCTGGGGATGGAAATATAAACAGGGCAACTTTCCAGTGTTCAAGAAATCTAGTCTAGGAACCGCACAAAATCATGTATTATAACGTTGTTATAGTCTCTCTTCACTGAGAGTTAAGAGGATGGAGAAACTGGCAAAGCTCATATGGAGAAGTGAAGCACTTCCCTCAGGTAAGGCAGAAACATGAGAAACAAGGAGGCACAAAGAAGCTGGCATGGCTAAAGCTGGGATGTGATGGGGTGAAGGCTCAGACTTTCTCCTACAGTCAAAATAAATACAGGCCTTTATGACATTTTCCAATACTTAAAAGGAAGGTATTGGAAAATGAAAACAAAATAAACAGGCTCGCCCTGTGGTAACACTAGAGCAAACTGCTCTGCCGTTGCTCACCGTGCTTACTCCACACATGGACGAATGTTCCTTGGGACTCACTGCACATGGGAGAACTTCTTTTTTTAACTTAGGTTTTCTGTCATGAAACTACCCATTCAACTGACCAAATTCTACACCGGAGTGAACTCAGGAGGGAGAACATCCCTCCTCAGCATTGGTAGGAGGGTTGACAAGAGCTTACGTGCAGCCTTAGAGAGTGCAAATGCCTCACAGCATGCTGCTCTGTTGCTTGCAGGCTGCGTTTGCACCTTAGTCTTACATCCATAGGACTCAACTAAAACTTAAGCATCTCCCATCAAATTCTCAATTTTACTCACAGACATAACACAGCATGAAAATGTCTGTGTTTCCATCATGAAAAAGCAGGCAAAGCTTATTCACTTTTATCCAATATGCCAATGCCTCCAGACAGGCAGCCTTAAAGTCAGACTGATGAGAATATATACTCAATACTTGGAAAAATAACATCCAATTCTCAGAGAACGTTATAAATGTTCTAAGTGTTGTAAAGCACTTTTCCTGAAAAGAAGAGTATTGGAGGAGAATCTTTTAAAAGTATTCAAGAAAGAAAGAAAAAAGAAACCAACAATCTTTACGTTGTTGTTTTAGAATTCAGCCCACTCTAGAGTATACAATCCTATTAACTGAAATACCTGCCCCGGTTTTAGCTGAATGTCTAATATCTCAATTTCAAGCCTTTCGTGTGATTTGATTTTTTTAAAAAGTTAAAACCTACAGAACATATACAGAGCAAAAGAGCACACAAAAATTCAGATGAGGTCAATTTCCTTCAAAACTACACTAGAATGATAACATTATATACCCACATGTTACCTTCAGAAACAAAGAACTCTGCTAAATAAAATGCAGCCTTCACAGCACTAGATGCATGGGAAATGCCTTGTGATTTCCCCCACTCATAAGGCGCTTTCTCTGGATGCCACTGGACGCCATAGACTGGATACTTTTGTCCTGCATGAAGAACACAAACTGGTAAGTACTGAGTAGAAGAATCACCTAACATGTTATTTTAAAGTTTTTTTTAACTTGATAATGCATAATTTCAGGCAAAGTAAAACTGTGAGCCTTCTCAGACACAAAATAATTTCAGTTTACAATGTGAAAATTCACAGTATGATATTTCATTGATCTTCAACCTTACACAATTTGTAATATGATTTGTTTTACTAGAAAATCAGTTTGAGTAAAATATTTGAGCCTCTGAATATATCCAGTGCAACAGTGAAGTGCATGTTTAAGAACAAGCGTCTGCCGTGATGGGCCCCCTCACCCCCACCTTCAGGCCATGTTTGCATCCCCTCCTATAATGGTTTTTTCATATGAGAATGAACTCTGCCAGCATTTCTGGGGTCCTTTTATGTAAGCCAGTTTGTCTCAGCCTAAATCATGTAATTCTCCCAGTCTGTGGAATGGTTAATGACTTCATGGTGCCAATTTCTTTGAAGTTTAAATGTGGTGTGAAAGATTTTTGGTGATATAGTTCAATTACTTATAGAATTCTTTAATATCTTGATATATAAAAAGGATATGCTAGTGTTTATTTCAAATAATAACCTAGTATGGAAAGAAAGTAAATACGAAATGAGACTGGTCACATACTTGTTCATAGTTGTTGAAGCTTAGAGATTGGTACCCCAGGGTTCATTATATTACTTTCTCTACTTTTATATAGGTCTTAAAAATTCCATAGTTTTTTAAAAAACATGAATATGCATATCATTTACCTTCTGAAAAATTTATATACTCACCTCCACATACGCCTTTCTTCATTTTAACTGAAAAAAATCTTCTCTCTATTATTTCTGCTTTAAAGTTATAACCTGACTACCTTAGGAAAGTACTTGGAGAAAAGAAGATAATTAGCTGAAAAGTAGAGATATCTAAGGGAAAGAATACTGTCCTCCCATACCCTATGAGACTCTGCCTCTAGAGATTATGTCACAAGAAGGAAACATATTTTATCCCAGTCTTCCTGAGGTTCATCTACCGGCCTGCAGCTCTGATCACTACTCCATCCCTCTCACTGCCCTTCTCCCTACCTCCCTATGTCTTTGCATTTTTTTTCTCTCTTGTCTGGGACTACATGTGAAGCTACCAGCAAGAGACCCACAGGCTGGATGACTAGGAAATTAACTGTTACACATAGTTCACTGAAAGATAGATCTTCTAATGGATTACTTTGAGATGTGAAAAGTATTATTTGGGATAAGAAATGCCTTAAGTGATAAATGGTACCAAGGTGTTATTAGCTAGAGGGAGACACAGAGAGAGAGAGATGGATAGTTAGGTAGAGAGAGAGAAAAAAACACTGACATTCAGAAACAAGTGAGATTTACTCTTCAGGAAACTGCATTACTAAAAAAATCAATACAGGTTCCTGACAACTGTACAAATCATGCCCTGCCTCACTGATTAGAACAAAACTATCAAGAGTAGAAAGAAAAATGCAAATAAGAGCATCACAAGTGTTCCCTTCTAGCTGGCATCAGAAAATGTTCAGATGGTAAAATTTTCAAATGAGCCTTGGCATGAGGACATAGCTGTAAAAGAACCAACAGGGAACCCAATTCCCTAACTTCCAACTCAGTACTCTTCCATTTAAATAGTCATTCACTCAGTATCTGTTGAGATTTACACAAAGCCATGGAAATACAAAAAAGAATAAGACACAGTTCCAGCTCTCAATGAGCTCTTGGTCTATGAGGAAAGATAGAATATAAGCAAGTAAGTACAAAAAGAGACACTGAGGGTACACGGAGGAAGATGTGGAGAGGATGAAAAATGGGTAGGGATAGCCACTAGGAATCGACCAATGACCTCAGTCTTTAAAGAGGACTAATTGTTCCTCACCAAAGGGAATGGGGAGGAAGGGGATCTTCAGAGGAGAGGAAAGAACTTAAGAAAAAGCAGAGTGTGGGAAACGGTGCTGTGCAGAGGGCACGTGTGCTCAGCAGGATGCAGAGAAATGCAGGCCAGTGACAACGGCAGAGAGAGGTCAGGGAGCAAGCGCTCCGGTACATCTAGACTTATCGGCCAAGCGCTGCCCAGCCTCTGAGGAGTTCTCCTCAAGCAGTGTGGCTGGACTGGTGGTATTCGGAGGCCTCACACCAGGGGCCAGCTAGAAGGCAGACTCGTGGAACAGCCGGGGCCTACGACAGCAATCCTGGTGGCAGGTGTAATGCTGACGTAGGACAGGGACAAGCTGGAGACAGAGGAGGTAACGGAGTCAAGATGGATTCGGGAAGTGGAAAGTAGCATGGATTTTTTAGATATGGAGAATGAAAGCAGCAAGACAAGGGCAGTTCCCAGGTTTCTGGCTTTGGGTGATTTTATGAATGGCAATAATACTGTCATAATGGTGTGGCAGTGCTTGAGTCAAAAACAGAGGGGGCAGGAGTTGAAAAGAAGATGTAAGTGCACTTCGCATCTTACTGATCAACCTTCCCAGAATTCCCTGGACACTGTTTCTGAACCCTTAGACACTGGACCTCCTCCCACGGGTGAGACAGTGATATGGCCAATCCTTGAACAACACAAACTACTTCCACTTTACTCCAGTTTACTCCACTCGGGCACCCTGGCCTCTCAAGTAGCCCTAACCAGCCTCGTCAACTCAAAGACTGCCTATTGTTTCTGCAAGTCCTCATTCGTGGTATTTTGCTTCTCTGTGAACTAGTGATTTTTTAGCTATGAACTGCTCACTTTCTTCATTGTTCAATTTCGTCATGAATTGCTCATTTCCCTTAAAACTTCATAATTTGGAAATTCCTTGAAGTCTGGATAAATGTAGTTTCCTCCAGAGGGAATTATGTTGTATTTGCATCTGCCCTGCCTGTTGGGACACTATCAGTCTGAGACGACGTTAAACAAAACTGCTGACTTGAGACTGGTCCAACCTCCCAGTTAGTATAATGCGGGCCACACTAGATCAGCTTGTCCACAGGAACGCTAAAGGCTTATTCACCATCCACGCTTCCTTAGTGCCAAGATGCAAGACGGGCAATTCTCCCTGCAGTGCACTGGGTGAGACTCGTTGACAGGCTAGCCTTTCAAGTCCTGCTCTGTGGAGAAAGAACTTGAGCAAGTCCTCCTGATTCAATAATAATGCTGGTTTAAACACTCCATTTAACTCTTGGGGTTTTTGGCCTCAGCATCCTTCCTGTCACTTCATCACTGGATTCAGAAAGACGTTTTTTTATATGTCAACTATATTTGTTGTCATCTGGAGCAGCATCTGTCAAGGCCCTTAATTTACAGTATAGAAATAGAAGTTATTTTCTCCATTTATTTCTTTATTCATTCTCCCTTAAGTCTTTATTTTCCCTCTTCATCAAGTTATTCTAGAAGATGACCCAGGTAAACAATGACTGATTTGGAACATGGACAAAACATGTCTCCTGACTCCAAAACTGCCCTAATTTCCAACTCTAGGCCCCCAAATAACATGATTTTATTCATAAGAAAGAGAACTACAAAATCAAAATTAATAAATGTAAACATGACAAATGAAATAAGGAGTATATGCACAGTGATATATACCTTCCATTGTTGAAATAAACTCAATCTTGTCATCTCTATTTGTTGTTAATATATTGAAAAACTTCTTTAAATTTTCATTTGCTGTAAAATTCTGGAGTATAAAAATAAAACAAAATAAATAATTAACTGTAGTTCATCTAAATGAATTAATTTCATTGTTTAATTAATGTGATACCGTTATGGAGAGGCTCCACTTGTGGAAATTTGCAGTCAGCGGTTCTAATGCTAATGACAGAAATAAGTCAGCAGGAAAATTCTGAAACATTCTGCTCTTCAGTGCAGCTGAAATTTAAGCATAGAAGAAATCACTTAAACATGGAAAAAATAAAATCCACTGAATTTATGGATCTATATCCAAAGAGAGGCCATTATTAGGACATAATCAGATGACTAAATGATAAACAATCAGTCTCCACAGAAGTATTCCAGTTAAGCACAAAGTGAGTTAAAAAAAAAATTCCAGTATGTTCCATATTTAAATACTTTATTTCTAGAAAAGAAAAAAGTTCTTCCAGAATTTTAATATGAGTATCTAAAATTCTTCTGATATGATCATTAGAAAGTATCCATAGCATAAGCAGCAGAACTTTAACCAGAGTTCTCTAGACAGGGCTGAAAAACATAAAATTTTCATACATGTATATGTTTGTTTTCTCAGAAAAGAATCTAGAACTTTCAACATATTTTCAAAGATACCTGGGACTTAAAAGGTTAAAAATACCAAATGTAGAAAAGAGTATTAACCAGGCCAAGAAATTTCTACTCAGTAAATAGCTCAAAAGAGCAATACACCTCCCTGAAAGCTCTGGAGTCCGAAACATAGATTCAAATACCAGCAAAAGGATAAAAAGAATCGTAAACAGGCTCAAAGTCCTGATGTCAGCTGTCCCTAAATGATGCCTCTCATACAGGATGGTAATGATTTCCATGCAAACCCCAGTGCCTCAAATAATGAAAAAATTCACTGAAGTACCTTACCTCAGTTGTATACACTGGGTTTTTACCACATGCAACTAAAAGAGACTGACCTAAGAATATACTTCTCACTGGGTTCTTGCAATGATTAAGTGAGAAAATGTGAGAAAGAACTTTGAAAAGTATAGCAGGCTCATTCTATAGATTCTATACATAACAACTATTAACTTTCCATCCAAAATCCTTAGGAGAATAGTTGGTAGCATTCAATTCTAAGGGTTCATAGATCAAGTAACCTACAAGAATCATTATCTATGTGCAGAGTGATACAGTAAGGAATTTGTCTGGTCTTTGTGTGGGTTCCTGACATGAGCTTCAAAAACCCTTGGAATTTCCTGGGTGATCGGAGTGGTTTGTAATGCTACTGAGGTGGCTCATGGTGGGGCCCTAAAAGTTTCAAGATGAGGCTGGTCATGAGGAAGACTAACCACATGATTAGAGGAGGTTAGAACTTTGAGCCAGACTGACCTCCAAGGGTTCTAGAGGAAGACTGGAGATTGAGTTCAATCACATGGCCAGTGATTTAACCAATCATGCCTCTGCAGGGAAATCCCACTAAAAACACTGGACACTGGTGCTCACTGGAGCTTCCCAGTTGGTGCACATATGGACATGCCAGTAGGATGATGTGCCCTGACTCAACAGGGAGAGGGCAAGGAATTCCCTCCCAGACCTCATCCTATGTATGTCCTTTATAATAAAACTGTTATTGCAAGCACAGCACTTTCCTGAGTTCTCTGAGTCATTTTAATGGATTATTGAACCTCAGTGGGTACTGGAATCCACAAATTTGTGACCAATTAGTCAGAAGTATGGGTGACCCGGAGACATGACTCATGGCTGGGATCTGAAACAAGGGCAGTCTGGTTGAGGAGCTGACCTTCAGCTAGGGAGTCTGTGCTGACTCCAGGTGGCCAGTGTCAGAAATGGGCCACAGCACCTCCCAGCTGGGCTGAAACAGACACAGAGCCAAGGGGAAAATGTTGTATTATAATGACAATAGCTAGCACGTATGAGAGTTGTATTTAAAGTGCTTAGCACCATACCTGGAAAGAATTATCTTACTTAATCCTCACAAACAATCCTAAGAGAAACCTTCAGAAAGAAAGGCTGAAGGAAGTTTAATGATTTCCCAAGACAAAAATAACAAAGCAAGGACTCAAAACAAGGTATGATTTTACAGTTCTTAATCATGCGTGGGACGGATAACATTAGCAGCAATGAGTTATCAAAATTCAAAGTTCTGTAAGCCATCTTTGTAACTCAGTACAAAAGTGGTTACTCACATCCTCAGCGTGTGTAAATAACTTCAAAATTAATAGATGTTATGAATATTTTTTACTTTGATATTTGCTACTTACTAATCCAGCCCACTTAAAAGAGTTGAAGACAGAATTCTTACCTCCAGTGAAGTTCAGAGGCAGTGTAATTCCAGTAGTATTTGTGTGAGTTAATAAGCACTCTCCACTAATCAGATATGAAAGCTCTTCAAATCCAAGGCATGTACCCCATACAGGAAAATAATCTCCATTATCAAAACCCTTTGAAGAGTGAAAGAGAAAATTAAGCTTATTCAAACTTCTCAGAACAAAAAGTACACATTTTTTAGGTTTGTCATTACAAGGCAGGCACCTGAGCTTGGAATAATCTAAGAATATTCCAGGATCTATAAGTAGGCTATCACTTAATCTCTCTTCAAATCAAGCTCCCACATAATAATTCAGCTTTAATTAACCAAACTATCCAACGTCAGTTGTGCTGGGAAAGAGACTGACATCTGCCAGTCAACTACCAAACAACATAAGTAACAACTAGGGACTGTATATATCAAACATAATGCTATTTAGACATCTACAAATTTATTGCTTAGGATGATTGTCTAGTTTTGAACCCACTCTAAAGTCTTCCTCCATTATCTCAGAATTTACAGGAATAGCTGTATTATTCCACCTTTAGCTAACTGCATTTAAATCAGGTAAAATCCATGATCTGGAAAAAAAAAAACGACAATAAGGAAAAGGCTACACAAAAGTAAAATTTTCAGAGCAAAAATTGTCAACTAGAAAAGTACAAATGTACTGGGTTTCTTCAAAGGGAGTCACAAGAACTAACATGACTGGGGAGAAAGTATTCCAGCACCTGAATTTTCTGGTTAACTAAAGTTTAAACCCATATGTGTTGATAGTTTCAAAAATGAGTTTTGTAACTTTCTAAATTAGCAGTTTTCTTGTATAGGCTGCAGAATAGAACCTAACAGTCATTTATTTTAAGTGAGGAAATTGCTAGGGTTTTTTTTTTCTCTCTTCTTCACTGAGAGAAATATAGATTTATGTGAATTCTTATACTTTCTACCCCAAGTTAGGATTTTAACACTTTATATACACATCTGGCAAATTTTCCTTTTAGAAGTTAGGATTGTACACATTAAATTGAAGGGTCTTATTGCATTTACTTATAATAAACACAAAAGAGGGTTTAACTTCTCTGGTCCCATATGTACCAAATTTAATTTCTCAGTTAAATGTTAGGTGTCCACTTTCAGGGACCACCTCTTTTATTTTCTGTGGGTCCTCCACACACCTGACACAGCAAAAGACAAACAATGAGACTGAACAGATCTATCAGGCTAATCATTTCTCGGGGTTTCTTCAATGAGGGCTCTGTGGACCCCAGTGGCTGAACTATGTTCATTGTTGCTGAGCTTTTTTGCTTTCAAATCTTCATGTACCTGATTATATTTTTTAAAAGTAGATCTTGAGTCTTGTGGGTTAGGTGGCTCCTTTTTTTACATTGAGCAAGCTAACTACATGAGTCTCTACACAGAAAAGGAAGAGTGGCTATAATGCTGATATATATTCCCTAAACACATTTTAAATTAAGTCACTTAAAATTTCTATTTTGTGTACTAGTTTAAAAAAATCCATTAAGCATGTACTCAGTACATGGTACAAAATGATATGAAGTGAGGAACACTTTAAAGGGTGTCAGAACCATGAAATCTGATGAGACATGAACAGCTAACTTCAAGATATTCTGTCTTTTGAAATATAAAATCTTTAAGGTCATGAACCCTCTCACATTACAGAGTTGGAGCTTAATGTTTGAACAATTCTATGCAAAATACTCTAAAAGTTAAGAGAATGTAGGATGCCACTGCAGCTGGAGGAGGCAGAGAGGCCTCTACACAAGAGAGTAGCACCTGGCCTGGAAAGATGGCCAAGGCATGTGTCAGGGTTGGGGTGGGAAGAAACAGACTACACTGATTTAAAATAAGAGGACACAGAGTGTGTGCTAGAAATACCAACCTGGCTTCAATTACTTGCATCAGGAAAGGCTGGAAAAGGTGAGTGTGGGCACACATGTCTTGACCCAAAGACTTTCTAAAAGGCTACAAGTTATTTAGCCTAGCCATTAAAAGTTTTCAAACAAGTATCTCATATGCTAAAGACAGTTTTTTAGGGAAGTATTAAAGGGGGAGTGGGTTGTAGGGGAGATATGGGGGCCAGAAAGATTAATTAGAAAATTGCTGTTACTAGTGCAGGGGAGAAATAGTCAGGGGTCTCAGCTACCGTGCAAAGGCAGGCTCTGGGACAGACGTGACAAAGGAATCAAGGGGCTCTGCTTGGTACCTGAACAGGAGTCTAAGGTTACTATGAAGAAAGGTTAAATGGGATTGAATGAGTGAGGATGAAAAGCAGCTTTCAAGCATGAACAATGCCCAGTACATAAGAAAACAGCTCACTAAGCCACCAGGAGGGTCTGGTTCACATGGATGAGCACTGAGAAGGCCAGTCAGCAGGGCTCTGAGGGTTACCTGGAAACCCAGAATTAAGTGAAGCACACAGAAAATGGGCAAAAGCTGCCACCAGCTGCCATCGGGCACGTACCTCAAAAGTTAAAGGGGTGATGAGGCTGGGGTAACTGAGAAGGAAGTATTACCATATGCTGAAAAAAAGACTTGTCCTCATGGAAAATCACAAAAGTCATCTGGAATAATAAGCAATAATTGGTAATTACCTCTATGGCAAGCTTGTAAAATATTTTGGCTACGTGGGCATAATCTGACTTCCTGAGGTTAACACCTCCTCCAGGGAAAAGGATCCTGAAACAACATCCAATAGGGTACATTTCAACCCCTCCCCCCACAGAAAACAAACAGTCTTTTTATTTTAAAACAAACCTTTTCCTTATTATATAAGCAGCAAGATTAAAGAAAGAGAAAACTATGGCAAGAAGAACATAAAATACTTACAATCCTACCCATTTGTAAACCACTGTAGTTAACAATACTCTGTGCATGTTCTTCTAAAACTTCTCTGATAAACAAGTTTATTTTTGAAATAGAGTATGAATACATTACAGGCACATAAGTGGAAAAGGGGAAGGAGAACACACAAAGCTGGAGATCAAGCAGAGGTAAACATCCCATGTATAGTTAGGTTTAAATTAAGTCAATCTGCGACGCCAAAATCAACTGTGGGTTCATAATCAGGAGTCAGTTTGGGCTCACAAAGAATTTTTTAAACCATAAAGAAAACAAACTGGTCACAAAAATATATGTAGGCTAGAATTAAATAGCCACAGTACTTTAATTTTTTGTTATTGCTCTGAACTCTCTTCAGAAATAAGCATGGTATTAGAAAATTTTGAAAAAGAACACAATTATCATTCTAGAAAAAGTCTCAGATGAAAAGGGGAAGAGCCCCAAACGTTTGATTTTCTTTTCCTCTACCCATAAAGAAAAACATGTGCCATGTTTTTATACCACCTGTTGAAATTAACTTTAAGAATTTGTAACAGATATTAAAATAACTGAGGAAATTCAAAAGAGATTACAAAAGTTGGATTAAGTGTACTAAAATTTTGAAAACACTTAAGTATGAATACAAAATATGTGAAATACCACTTTGCTAATATTGTTCTTCCAACAAAGATATTCAGCTCCTTGTAGGAACCTACAGAGACAAAGGTGAATAATTTTTGCTCTTGGTAAGCCCACAGTCTAACAGAAAACATAAATTGTGAAGTAGAACATCTGCTACAATGCAGAAAACCCTACAATTAAAAGGACCTTAATGAAGACTCATTAGTAGTTCCCCTTTTCATCCACTACGTAGAAAGCTCTCAGTGGTCATATATAGTATGTTTAACCCCAAATTCCTTTCATAAAATAAAACTTGGCTGTCTTTCCCAGTTTAAATTCCTTTAAAGCAAGGGTCTGCCTTTTCATCTCTGTTTTCCCCCACAAAGCAGTAAGGGGTCTACTGCATAATAGGGGCTCAATAAAGGCGTTTCTGGAATTGTATTAGAGTACAGCTTGTTTTCTGGTATACATATTTAAGGTTCTACCATATATTCCAGCCTGGACTTATCTTTGTCCATGCCAAAGTACACTGCACATAACAGGCATTATAAATGCTTTACTAAACTTTTACAGTCAATATTTACTGAACCAAACTGAACTGAAAGCAGGTAATTGTTCTGAATACAGTAACAGCTTTTAAATTTTTTAAAACTTTCTTAAAAACTTTATCATGAAATAGACTCCCGCCACCCCACTCCCATCAGAAACCACCACCAGTAATAATTGTTCTGTTGACCTGATAAACAAAAGCTATGCATATCTCTTCACCCCACTTTAAAATAAAAAGGAAATGGGAGTGTACTATACACACCATCATGTGCCTTGCTTTTGCATATAACAGTACCACACTGTTCACGTAACAACAGTGACCCACAGCAGCATCTACAGATCTCCTCATTTCTCAACCTATATATAATATTCTGTTATACACACATAGTCTATTTTACTTACCTAATTCCCGACTGATAGGCTTCTAAATTGGGGATATTTCAGACAATACTACAATGCATATGTAGGGACCTCAGTCTTTGCATAAGGGGGGAATATATTTGTAAAATAAAATTCCTTCTGAGGGATTTCCTGGGTCATAGAGTATGCACATTTTTCATTTCAGTAGGTATTCCAAAACTGATAATTTAAATAAAGATGATAACATAAATAAAGTATGTGGAGGCCAGTCAGCAGGACTCTAAGGGTTCCCTAGAAGCCCCAAATTAAGCAAAGCACACAGAAAATGGCAAAAGCAGCTACGGGCTGCTGTAGGGCAGGCCCTCAGAAGTTAAAGGGGTAACGAAGCTAGTGTAACTAAGAAGGAAGAATCACCACATACTGAAAACAGGAGACTCATCCTCACTGAAAATTACAAACACTCTTTTGGAATGATAAGCAATAATTGATACTTACCTCTGGCAAACTTGTAAATTATTTTGTTTCCTCACACTCTCACCATAGAAGATTAGAAGATTTACGAGCTTGGTAGTTAAAAAGATTTTTAATTGCTGGAATTAGCTTTCCTTTAATTATGAGTAATGTTGAACATTTTTTCATATGATTAAAAGTTTTCTTCTCTGAGCTAACCAACCATATCTTTTGCAGTGAAGCCAGAAGACAGAAAACTTTTTTCCAGGTTCTATTCAAATTACCTTATGAAAAATAATCGAGCACTATCCTCAGACTTAGGGCTTATAAATCCCCCAAACAAGCAGTATGCCACGCCATTCAAAGTGGCTTCAAAACAGTCAAGACAAACATTAAAAAACCAAGATTATGCCACACATTAAAAAAAATTCTATGTGCCTACTACATAATATTTATTTCTTGTCCTGCCTTCTCCTCTCTGCAGGACTTTTGCATCTCTCAACAAAATAATTCCTATAAAAAACTCAGAAAACTAATGTTATACCAGTATAGGATACTTACATAGATACACGTATAATATCTATATGTACAACTTTGCAAAAGCAGACCAGTGCTGCCAACTTACCCGTTAATAGAGTGAAAAAGCTTTTCATACTCTTGTTTTGTAAGATCAACCCTGAAAACAATAAAAACAGTTACAAAACATCCATTTCCAAAACTTAAGAAAAAAAAGTAAACCTCTAAATGAAGTCACAGCATTAATTTTCAAAAAGTCAGATGAAAAATTCTTTTTAAATACAACAGTATTACCTCTTTCCCTTCTGAGAGGCATTTTTTTCAAACTACATGAAAACCACATAATTACATCCTTGTTTTGCTCATCAGACAAGTAAACGTTTTTCTGTAGTCTAATACAATTTACTACTGTGAAGTACATATAAATAAATATGCTAAATATTAAAGACCATGAGATTTGAGCATGAATAATTTCTCTAGTAGCCAAGAACTATAAAAAGAATGCAAAGACATGCAGTTGTTTTTTGTAAACACTAAATAAAGAGATTTAGTCATGTGCCTATCTTAACTACAGGCAACTCTGGCAGATAAAAACAATACATATAAATGCCAGGTCCCTGCTTCCTCCCACCCCTACCAGCAACTGCAAAGGTCTGGAGACTACTGAATATTCAAAACACAGAAGAGTTCAGGACTAGGGACAGACTACATGTGCATCAGTGTAGACTGGCCTGATTTGCCCAGGTAGTTATTCTGAAGCATCCTTCATCAAACATCCTTTAAGGGCCTCTTTAACAACCACCATAATATTGATGATTTTATCCCCTTCTCCAGAGAAAATCTATGGGATTCATCTGAGACGACTAAGACCTTTAATTAAGTCATAGTAAGATGGATTTGCTCTTCGAAAAGTTCAGCAATATGCAATAACAAGGGAAGAAAGCCTCATGTTCATGAAATTCCTGCAAGAACTTTCCTACATTCACCAGTATTCTAGTTCTGTAAGAGAATAACAAGGCCCTCTCAACCTGCCACAAAGAGTAGGTTTATGATTAAATGTCAACTACAGTCCATTTATGCCCCAGGCAGGAATCAGAACACCTCTCTGTGTTAAGAAGACCCCTATGACGCCCAGAACTTGTCTGGGCTTTGCCAGCAAACCCATCTGGGCTCTCCTCTAAGGCCAAAAGGACTCCGCAAGTCCAGGTCTGTTCAGAAGTTCATAAAAATCCTCCTGCTGGCAGAGAGCCACAAAGCAGTGGGTGATACTGCAACGGTGCTCACCACTGTCTTAACTGGGGGATAAAAGGGCAGGTGGCCCTGGTTTGGGATGCAGTATTCTGCCAGCCCCATCTTCCCAGACTGTGCCAACAGAAAGAAACCGTAGAGTCAAGACCCAGAATCTCCTGTATGAATATTTAAACCAGGATGGGCAATCACCACCACCAGGAACCAGAATGGATGGAGATCACTGAGCGGCACTCCCAGTACTCCTACTCGCCAGCCCTGCAGGCTAGGTTCAGTCATTTCATTCCTTCTACATAAAGGGTTCCCACATTTTCCATGACTGAATTTTGTGGCCCTGCTTATCATTATTAAGGGGTTTAATTGCTGGAGGATGGGGAAAAAGAACTCAAGCGCCTCAGAGGCCTGGCAGGGAAAAACAGGCCAAATGTCACTTGCATGTTGTCAGACCTTATGACACAAAAGGCTGTCTCAGTAGTGTATGAGGAAGAGTTCGCTCTCTTTAATCAGAGGAAAACAGCTTAAGCCTGGTAATGATGACAAACGACACAGCTTCTGCAGCATGAAAAGGAGTGACAGGCATTATTGCCCATGGGCTCAAAAATAAATTCACTTTTGTAAAGTCTTCTGATTTGTAATATACTGTGAACGAAACATATCTTTAAACCAAAAGCAGCCACCTGCTACCTCTCAGGAGGAAGACACTCTGGAGGTTCCACTAGTCCCACAGAGAAAATTTATGAGAACCTGAGAGAAAAGGCAGGAGACAGAAACAGACCAAAGATAAACTTCTTTACCTATTCCAGAATTTTGCCTACATTTCTCATCCTCCTTTTCCTTTCTAAACCACAGATGTTGGCCCCCAACACCCAAATTCAGAAATGAACCCATGTGTGGCCAAGCACTGTCTGCCTGTAACCTTTTGTCCCAGAATAACCATGTGTCCTCCGGGAAGTATGCTAGGTATTTCATGGCCTGGGGCTTGCCACATCTAGCCCCTCTTATCGATGCACACATTATTAACATGCAGAGCCCAGAGCCCTCTGTCAAAGGTTTCACTCCTTAGGGCACTAGTCACACAGGAATGATTCCTTCTAGCATAACACATAGTATAGTCATAAATCACATGTTGCTCTGGCACACATGTCGTGTCTGTCCCGCAGGTAAGCAGGTCCCTCCCTGTCCACGATGATGGTGCCCAGCCTCGTCCAGCCGGCGCTCCGGGACTCCCTGTACATAAGCCCCAGTAAACCCACGAGTCTCACATGGCGTTACCTCCAGGCCTTTCCTTTGGTCTCTAGAGCACTTTGCATCGCAACTCACGCACTTGGGTGTGTGATCAGACTTGTGGTCATACAATCCAACGTTAGCAGCGTGATCATTTCGGTCTCATTCTACATCAGGCCATCCTGTGCAGGTTACTCTAGGAACTTAGCCACCATGTAATACACTGTTTTTACAGAATCATGTGATTCTAATTCCAAGCAATATACCTTAAAATGAACTGAGGGGACCCAAGCTGGAAATTAACCTGTATGCTGACAGTCCTGTTTTCAGTGACTGTCATAAATAGCAGTATTCTGCAAGGCTCCCAAGTTTCAAAACTTCCCAGTTTCAAAACTTCGGTCATTCCATCTATTCCTCCCTGTCTTTCATTTTATTAGTCATCAAGTCTTGTTCATATTTTTTAAGAACATTTACCTATCGATCTTACAGCCACTGCTCTAGACCACACCCTCATCACTCCACACCTACCCTACTGCACCGGTCTCAGAACTGGTCTACGTGCCTTCTGTCGTGCCAACCTCCAATCCATGGTATCAGCACTAATGCCCTGAAAGAACACCTTGCAAAAAGAGCTTCCGTGATCTAGGCTTTGACGCATTGTTCTGAAGGCTCTCTGCAGCCTCCTCCTCAGCTTCAAAAGTTGGTTGTTATCTGGGTTCCAAAAAAGATTTCATTTGAAAAATTAGATCTGCTACTAAAAAATTAGACTGATGTCTAAGGCAAATGTTCTTCTTGGGGTAAAGAGAGATGTAAAAGATTAAACAAGAACAAAAACGTAATGAAGGCAATCATAAAACCATTTTGTGGTACAATTCCCTAAATTATAATATTTGTATTTTTATTATTAATGTTGCATTTGAATAGTACTTTTCTTTGTTATAGTTTTTTAATGTGGAATTACTTAAAAAAACAGGTTGCCCAGAGCAAAGAGCTGTGTTTTGTGTGTGGAGTCACTTACAGTACATTAGAAGGGGATGCTGGAAGATTCTAAAATAGACTAATTTTGGATGAGAAGATACTACAAATACAAGGTTTTGTTTGTTAAAACAAAATTCATTCTTTCCAAATCAAAATATGACATGAATTATTTTATACTTACTAGGCCATTTTATCACAAAAATAATGTAGCTCCTTTAAAAATACAATATCTGCAATTTATACTGAAGCAGCACTGCTCTTTTAGTCATTTACAAACTTTTAGAGAGGGAAGATACTTTAAAAGTCATCTTCTAAAAATTCTCCTCATCCCCTAAGTGTTCCCTTATCCTGATATTATGAAATAAAGCTGGTTAAGTTGTAGATTCTATTACTCAATTACTTTTATGATGTCCAGTGAGAACCACCTTTTCTGGTGGAAAGGAAACTATCATTTTAATCTCTAACACACATGATATACCTCTAACGACAGTATAGCTACACATGACTTCATACTTTAAACAACTGAATGAGAAACTCTAAGCATTAAGAGTTTATGGCAAAAATCAGATGCAGTATTACCACATTTAAATGATGCAATCATAGGAAAGAAAGCAACAAAGATAAAAGATGATTTTAGAGATAAAACCGTTTGTATTTATATAATGTAAAAAATATTGAATCATACCTTACTGGTACAACTCTTGCACCTGCAGACTCCAGATACTTTACATAAGATGCAGCAATATAGTATTTTCCCAGGCTTTGCATGTTTTTACTACGGCACTTTTGCATTAATACTCCTAAATGACAAAAAAAGTTTTAATTTCATGCAATTTCCTTTTTTCTTGCTCAGAAACTGGAACACATCATAGTAAAAATATCACTACTTTACTCTTTAAATTCTCAGAATTAAATATGAAGCTTCTCCTGCAAGTACATTCACAGGCTTTGGGAAAGGAATAGTGGAGGCTGAACTGAGTTTTAAGTAGCCTCCTTTCCCTCACCTCATCAGGAAGGCCAAATAAGTCCCCAAGGCAGACTTACAACAGCATCAGCTTCATCCAAACAACCTCCAATCGATCCCAGAGTACAGATCTTTAAATATATAAGGAGACCTCTCCCTTCCCACACACACTGAAAGACATAATGTCTCCTTGACAACAAAGCAAAAGAGTTGAAATATCTTCTATCTACATCTCTCCAACATCACCAACACTACCTTAATTCAAACAACCAACAACATGCCTCTCCAATCCTGGACTGTTAGACTAGGCTCTTAAAAGGTCTATGTCCTTTCTTAAATAACCTGCACTAACTCCCACCAGTTCTCCACATGGAAAGAAATCTGATCACATCACTGTTCATTCATTCAGTATATACTGTTGAATCATACTATATACCAGGCATTGAACTAGGTGCTGGGGACACATGAGTGAACAAAACAAACAAAAAGCCCTTCCCTATGGGCTTTAATTATAGTGTGTTGGAGGGAGGGGAGAGAGGACAAACAGTAAACAAGATAAAAGGGTAAAAAGATACTGTGTGATTGTGCTTAAGTGCTAAGGAGAAAAAAAGTAAAGCAGAGAGAGAAGGTGTGTGTGTGTGTGGTGGCAAGGTGGGTGGGTACAGGGTGTATACAAGGGGCAAAAGAGTCTCCCTGAGAAGGCAGAGCATGACACGTGCGCCAGAATTTGAGAGACGTGAGGGAGTAAGCCATATGCAGATTACTGGAGGAAGAGGGATCCAGGGTGAAGCAACAGCAGGTGCTGAGTCAGGTGTGTGCCTGTCGCATTGCAAGGAGGCTATATGACTAGAGCCCTGAGTGAGTAAGGCAAGAAAGCAATAGGGAATGGGATCAGACTGGTGGCCAAACAGCAGGACATGTCTTCTAGCTTAAGCACTTTAATAGGTTCCTGACCTCATAAACTCTACAAAACCCTGTGTGCTCTGCCCCACTTACCTTTCTGCCTCTTATCGCTGAAACCTCAGGCCAACACAGCACTGGCATCTAATAAGCATGTCTGTCTGCACAGCATACCATGCCGGTATCATTCACTACTTCACCTGGAACACCTTCAGTATTTCTGCAGGCCACCTGCTGCTGTCTACAGCAATCACTTGTGTATTTCCAGCTTCTTACAAATAACTGGATTTATCAGTCACCCAATTAATATACCCCAAAAACCAAAATCTGTCAGTCAAAAATAGACTGTTTTTCTCCTCCTGGATAGGTGAGATCTCTTCACTGACGAAGATGAAATTGGGTAGGGAAAGGGTTAGGGAGTATCATAGGAAAGGGAGTGGTAGAAGGGAGGCAAGGGCGAGGTGCCACAAAGGAGGGCTGGGGCATGTGGACACAAGTACCAGAAAGGAGAAGAGTACGTTAGAGCAGGTGAAGGTCCACCAACTTCTCTCCCCACTCCATACTCACTTTTCCCATCCACGGAGAAAAAAGCGCAGGCTGTATTCCCAGCACCTCAAAAGGTGACCGAAATGCCCCCCATACTTTAAGGCCACCTCACAACTTCTGTGGCTTCCTCGTCTTTGAATCCTCTGCCCTTCCTAACTCAATGCCTTGCACACAGTGGACGCTCAGTTAACTATGTCGTCTTAACTGATCTTAGAATAAAAGCATACTCCTTTTCTCTGTATTTGACTGTGGCCGACCATTAACTATCTAGGAAGGGAAAAGAACCCCCCTCACTTCTTTCCTTTTTTCCTCCTCCCTGAACCCACAATTCCAAACACTCCACATAGAATTATATTTCCAGTTAATTCTCCTTGGAGAATCTAACCACCATTTTAAATAGCTATGAATAAGGCATTCCAAGTCTCAAATATTGATACACAACCCATTTAAAAATTGGGCAACACCAATATATATGAAAAAAATGCCCACCTACTTTCTATTTAGTTACAGAATACAGTGCTTTTCTTTGTGGAAGGAAAAAAAACACTGCGAATGGCATAATACTAGAGATAAAGTAAAATCAATCCTAATTATCCGACATAAATTATTTTTGGCAAATTTTAATTCTAGGCTGATTTCTCCTGGTTCCCCTGCCTTGATCAAGTGTCTGTTCTGGCAGTGCAAACAGACGTTACTCTTTTTAATACATAAATTTGTTGGAAACAAAAAATTACATGCTTCGCTTTAACACCAGATAGTATTCACATTAGGACCATAGGAGCCGCTGCTGCCCTGGGCTGGTGAAGACGGCCAAGTCCAGGCGCACCATCATCTCTTGATTATCTTGTCAATCCGATTCTCGTAAGTATAATACATTGTACTTTGAAACAGGCCCTCAGCCAGTGAAATGTTACACAATTTGTTTTATTAATAGAAATCCCTAGCTACTCACAAAGAAAATTCACAGGATTCTTCCCAGTGCACCCTCGTCCCTTCCAACTTTCAGAGTCAATCGCTGTATTACAGCACGATCCAAAGGGTGTCCCGGCTCAGCTCTTGTCCCACACCCCGTACTTGGGTATTTCCAAGGAGGCACGCACCAGCGGACGCCCGGCAGCAGCCCGCGCCCAGCGCAGACACCCGGCCCCGGCCCCTGCTCCCGCCGGCCTTCTTACCGATGATGGGCTTCTTGGTGGCGGCGGCGCGGGGAGCCGACGGCAGGGGGCTCGCCGCCCCGCACAGGAGCAAGCCCAGCACGCACAGCAGGCAGCCCAGGATCGCCATGGCGCTGCAGCCTCCCGCCGCCTTTCAAAGGCTCAGCGGACTGACAGGTCGCCGGGGTAGGCGGCGGCGGCCGCAGGGCACGCGGGGGCGGGAACGGCGCGCCGACGCGGAGGCCTATGGGAAACGTAGTGCAGGGGCGGAAGGCTCAGAGGCCGCCATCGCGCGGCCGGCGCCGGGTCTCCCCCTGCCCCGGGACTGCCGCTCTGCTGCTGCCCCGCTGAGACCCGGGGAAGCGCTGGGTGGGCACGGGGTGGTGTCTGCGTCTTCGGAATCCTCCCTGTCAACTATGACACCGCCGAGACCTTCAGGCGTCGGCCCTAAGCTGGGACGCCCACCCCTGGCTGTCGAAGGGGTACCTCCGGGTCCCGGCCGGGCCGAATCTGGTAACCAGGCAACCAGGCCGCGCGGGAGGCCGGCGAGAGATTCCGGAAGTTGCCCGAGAACGTTGCGCCACCTGAAGCTCCTGCCGGAAAGGACGGTTGTTTCTAAGAGCCCTGAGAGCCGAACCTGACGCTTCGACGTGAGCACAGGCTGACTTCAGAGGGCATTTCCACATTCCACATGCTGGGTGTTTTCAGGGTCGAGGCACCTGAAGGAAACGAGAGAAAGGCAAGGGAAGGACGATGGCTGTGAACACGGTCGGAGGCCCATCCCCTCGCCTCCGAACTGGGTCGAAGAAGGGTCACCGCCTGGCGTCTCCTGCAGAAGGGCAGTGCCTGCCCATCGGCCCTGCGAACAGGAGCAGAAATGATGGCTTTGGTTCCTAGCCATTAAAATATTTTGAGAGTTCTGTTTAAAATTTTAAAAGAGACTTAGAATCACTGGGCATGTTTTGGTTGGGAAGGTAGGTAAAAAAAAAAACGAGTTTTTTCCTTTCGGTGTGAAAACCTATATACATATTTATGGAAGAAGTTCCCACCTGTGAGGATTAAATTCAGAATAAAGTTGGTAAGTACTTGAAATCCTATTCAATCAGTGCTAAGTATTGAAGAGGCAAAGAAGAACTGGACAACGTCTTTTCAAAAGGAAGTTTACAGGTTAGTAAGGAAAAACATCAGGAAGACAACACGACTTGTGGAGAGAACAAGAGCATGCTTTTGGCATATTCCAAGAAGAGCGAATGCAATTAGTAGTCTGATTTGACAAGAAAAAAGTGCTACTAAGGGAGGCTGTGATGAGAGCTAAGCCCAAATGATGTGGTTAAAGATAGTGAGAAAGACCTAAGTATTCAGCTGGTTTGAACATAGTTGAACAGGAGAGGAGCCTTTATTAAGATGAATGTGTGGTCTTGGAGCAATTTACCATCCACATAGGAAAAAAACTGTAACCTGTCAATACACAAAATAAACTCCACATAAATAATGTAAATGTGAAAGGCAAAATATTGTATGTTGAAAATAAAATACAGGAGCCTATGTTAACTTTGGTTGTCAGAGGATTTCACAAAACTTATAAAAATATATAAATGTTAATGGGAAAATCTGATAGATTTGACAATGTTATAATTTTAAAATTATATAACAAAGCAAAGATAAGGCATAAAGTTGGAAAATACAGATGATGCATAAACCTGTGCTACGGGCACCAACTCCCTGTGCAGTTGAAAATCCATGTATAACTTCAACACCTCAAAAACTTTACTAATAGTCAACTGTTGACTAGAAGCTTTATCAATAACATAAACATCCAATTAACATATTTTGTATGTCATATGTATTATATACTGTATCTTGTAATAAAATAAGACAAAAATTTTTAATAGTCCTAAAATCTCCACAAAATTTTGCAATATATATGTGGACCAAAGCAATTCAAACCCATGTTGTTCAAGGGTTGACTGTATATTTACAAAATAGAATTTCAAAAGTATTCACTGCTAGAATATACAAAGAACTAAAATCATGTAAGATAGGACAACCAACAGAAAAATGGGGAAAGAACAATGAAAGATAAACCAAACCTTCACTAGTCACCAAAGCAAGTTAAAACAAGATAACACATCACATGCATCAGATTCTCAAAATGTGAATCTTGATAAAAATAATTAAAAGATGTAGAAAAATCAGTTCTCTAACACCACTAGAACTGTAAATTATTACAACCATTTTCGAGAGCAATTAGGCAATATCTTGTAAAGGTAAAGATTCATATATTCTATGACCCAGCACTTTTCAGAAACAGGTATATACCCTAAAGAAAGGCTTGCATGTATGAACAAAGAAATATACAGAAGTATGTTCTTTGCATTTTTTTGTAACAGTGAAATATTAAATGCAATGTAAAAGGCCATCAATAAGAAAATGGAAAAATAAACTGTATCATTAATAGACTACTAGGAAGCAAGAAAATGAATGAATTGGAGCTGCTTATCAACAGAGAAATTCCTATTAACAAAAGGTAACAGAGATAAGTCTCTAATAAGAAATAACAGAGATAAATTATGCTTGCGTCTAGAGGATAATGTCAAAGGTCTGAGCCAGAATCTCTCCACACATCTTTAAAAAAAAAACATGATCTATATATACATATGAGTAGTACAAATAAAATAACACATGATCCATAACTTTAGCAATACTAAGAGACAGACGATACCACAACCATCAAATTACCAGAAAATTGGTAAGTACCAAATTCCAACAAAGATTCTGCCACTGCTGTAAGACTCTGGAGGCTGAGAGTAGGAGAGGCAAGGCTTTCAGAGAATCTTTGAAAAAGAGAAAAGGGAGTGAATAATTAAACAACACATAGGCAAAATGAAACCCTGAGAGAAAATGTCAAACATTAAGTGCCAAAATTCCGAACATAGCCTAGGTCTTGGTAGGTTTTACCACTGGCTCTTACGAAGGGGCTTGAATATGAATGAGGGCCCAGGTGCAGCTTCAGCCAGGTATTGCTTCTGAGGGAGAATCAGCCACATTGACAAGGGGATAGTGTCCCTTAAAGACATGACAGTGAAGGGAAAGAAGGAAATAAGGGGGAAATAAAGGATCCTGTAGAAACAAGAAATAAGTCAGGCCAGCCACCCCAGCTCACCCCCACATACATATAATTGCCACCACTAAAAACATTATCTATCAAAAGAACTGCACTTCATAACACTGACACAATAAAATATTTCTACTAGGAAAGTGTCCGCAAAAGAATCATTAAAAAAAATCAAACCAATACAGTACAAAACTACTCTGAGAAAAAAACAGAAAAAGTAAACTGTAACATTTAACCTAATGAAATTTCTTCCTCAAAAAAAGGAACCCCAAAACTGAAACAAAGCTCCAAACTAAAATTAAATATCCTCAGAAAACATTAGATATGTGTATTTGCGTGTAAGCTTCAAATCTAGATTCAAGTTCCACAACCTAAGAACAGAAATGGACAAAAATGAAAAGAATGCTCCAAGAGTTGATCAAGTCAAGCAAAAAAACAAAGGAAATGACAAAACCATCTAAGAAATGAAAAACAAATTACCACTGTCTAAGGCAGAAAAGATTCAAGTGCAGTTTTAATAAAGTTCACTGAGGGGAAAAACAACCAAGGAAATGAAAGTGATGTAAGTAAAACACGTCCATGAGTGCTTAAAATGGAAGATAGGCAAAGATTCAACATGTGTATTACTGGAGTCCTGGAAGAAAAAGAGAAGAAAGCAATGGAACAGGACAAATATTTATAACTATATAGAAGAGAACTTTCTGTAAGTAAGATATAAATGGTAAAGTTAACCTGAAGTGATCAACTCTGAGACTTATCCTAGTAGAATTATTGTATATTCTCATTATTATTATATTTGTTAGGGTGATCCATCATCAATGATTATGATTTGCTGAAAGCTCAGGTAACAGCATGTTTTAGCAATAAAGTATTTTTAATTAAGGCACATACAGCGGGTTTTTTTTGACAGAATGTTATTGTACTTAATAGACCCAGTATAGTGTAGACATAACTTTTATCATGAAGGCTACCAAGCAAAATAATCAACTTACTTATGAGGGTTAAAATACTAAGATGGCCTTACACTTTTCAAGGCAACAGTGGATCATCATTTCAAGAAAAATTTAAGTAAATTCTTAGGATTCTACATGTGGCTGAGCTATTGTTCAAGTATGAGGGCTGTAGAAACACAGATTTGAACATAACGGGGAATAATTGTTTTCACATGCTCTTCCTGGAAAACAAACTAGAAGATGAACCTCATCGCAATACAAGATGACTGAGAGAATTTATCAAAATAACTGACAGTGAGCATTTAGTATATCTAATGGTAACACTAACACTAAAATAAGTATAGGTACATGGGTCAGAGAATAGAATATAAACATCAGGTGTTCTACCAAGTAGAAAGAACGTAAGTAAAAAAAAAAAAGAAAGGGAGAGAAGAAGGGAAAACTAAAATGAGGTCATTTATAGTGTATAGGTAGTAGGTGGAAGTCAAAAGGTGCCTTTTAAAAACTGACCAACCAGATAGAAAAAGAAATAATGGGCATGATGAAAGTTAAAAATATGCAAGCACACCTTGTTTTATTGTGCTTTGCAGATAACTGCATTTTTACAAACTGAATGTTTGTGGCAACCCTGTGTCAAGCAAGTCTACTGATGCCATTTTTCCAATAACATTTACTCAGTTTGTGTCTCGGTATTATATTTTGGTATTTCTCACAGCATTTCAAACTTTCTCATTATTAGGGTGATCCATGATCAATGATTATGATTTGCTGAAAGCTCAGATAACAGCATGTTTTAGCAATAAAGTATTTTTAATTAAGGCACATATATTGGTTTTTCTTTTGACATAATGCTATTGTACTTAACAGACACAGTATAGTGTAAACACAACTTTTTTATGCACTAGGAGAGCAAAAAAACTCACTTGCCTTGCTTTATTGTGATACTCCCTTTATTGTGTGGTTTGGGACCAAATGCACAGTATCTCCAAAGTATGCCTGTACCTACACATGTAGGTATAAGACAGAAGACCCTAGCTCAAACAGAGATACCGGGGAAAAGAAATCAGTGAAGCTTTCTGTAGTTACGTAGTGCTGGCAAAAAGATTGGAAAATATCAAGGACACGGTTAGATTTTCTCATGGGACATGTGCTGAGTTCTGGAAGGTAGCAGAAGCTAGAGAAGACTGAGTAGGCAACATGGAGTGAAGCATTTAATTGTCTTGCACAGCTTTGGAGACAAAGTCCATTGGTGGAAGGGAGCCTGCAACACACACACATCAGGTCTCTTCTTGAAGACATTTGCCAAATTTTAAACCTGCAAAGGATAGGAGGAACTAAGTTAAAAATCTGCAAAAGGCAGAACTTTCAAGGCTGAGAAAATAGAGGAAATCCAGGCTATCAATCAAAAGCCCAAGCAGACCCATCTTGAAGAATGAGGACGAACAAGAGACAGACTAAATAAATCTGCAACCCAGCTCGAGATCTGATTGGACTGACTGACTAGACTTGCATTGTGTCTGACAGAAGAAAGGAAGAATTATTGCTGGTGAAAGATATTACCTGGAGTTTCTATAGATAACTATAATGTCCAACATACAATAAAATATTTCTACAAATACGAATAAGCAGAAACATGTAATAGTAATCTTAAATGGAAGACCCATACATCATCCTGGTACCACAATTAGAAGACAAGGCTTTTATTTTAAGCAAAATATGATTAATTTTAAATAAAACAGTGAAAAAGATGGGCAAAATGGATGAGAAATTTTCAGCAAATAGAATCTATAAAAAATAATTTAAAAATTCTAATGTGTCTAAAGGATAATGTCCTCTTGTTTTGTATAATAGTTTCAACTGCAAGACCTTACACCATCAGAGGAACCCATTTTACTAGTATACTAGTTCCTAAGATGATATGTACTGTGAGCGAGCTAACAAAAATAGCTGAACAAAAGCCTTGGTAAGTTTAATGAAGCATAATGAAAACAAAATTAAAAGTGGGCACATTAAGAAAAAAGAATCAGGAAGCAAAAACAATGTGACATACATCCAAATAACCATTGGAATGTCGAAGAATAAAACAAAGACTGCTCAAGCTAATAAGTAAATAAAAATGATACCTTGTCCTTCCCACTGTGCTGGTATTTAGATATAAGTTTCCAGAATGACTTTTTCCCCTCAGATCTGTTTAAAGACCATTTGAAATAATAAAATTTATTATTAATAGCTTGTTTTTCTTAAATAATTCTAATAATACTATTACATCTGACTTGGCCTAGGATATACTTTTTCCCACCTTCAAAAAGGACAACCCTTTATTCCCCTTAAGTACAGAGGTGTTAGTTAACTGGATATCCCATCCTAATTTTAAACCATTACTTACCAAAAATAATTCATGTCTGAGTTTCTTAAGCCAACGTTTTACCTAAGAGTCAGGGCGGGGTTTTCACACTGACCACTTTTACATTCTTTATTGCCTCTAGAGAATACCACCAGCAAAAGCACTTGACCCCACACATTTGCAGGCCGTTTACTGCTATTAGAACACCACTCTCACCGAAGCAGAGTCCTGGGTGCCGTTCATCTAAACGCTGTAACATATAGATGTCTGATCATCAACTGTCTGCAGATCATTCATGGCTTATCTAGCAGCAGAAGGATGTCTGGCTGCACCCTAGAATTTGCCTAGCCTCCTCTGAACTACCCTGCTTAGATGTTTACTTCCCTTCTTCTGCCCTGTTCTTCATAAGCCTTGAAATCCAGGAAAGTAGTGGTGATGTAGAAAGGAACACTCCAGTATTAGTCCTTGGGTATGACTGGAAAGTGGCGAAAAGCACTGTCATTACCACTGTTCTGGTCTTCAGTCCAAAGACAGTTTGAGGAGCTCTCAGATGACTCATCTCTTCAAAGGGATAGAGCAACCCACTAAGTGAGGTCCCCTAAGGACCTCAACAGGCCCCTTGAGGAAGAGGAGGAGGGAGGTGGGGACGAGGGGATAACTGAGTAAAGTTAGGAACATTATCAATGTGACCTACATGCAGAAGTCCAATCAAGTCATTCTTCATGCATCTATTTCCATTTAGTGAAACCAGTTAGGTTTAGTAAAAGAGGATCTACACTTATGGGGAAAGGCAATTATGAAAGGAAGACCTCTTCTCTGGTATCTTCCTAGGCAGGATTCTACTGACTGAAAACAGGACTCAAAGGCTTAGGAGAACCAACTAGAAGAACTACAACCTTGTTGAGCTAGTTTTAGCTGGTTCTGCTTGGTTCACAGGAGAGTGGAGGGAGCTGGTAGGAGCAAACTTAAGAGTTTTCTCTCATGACCCTACTGGGAAGGCGAAATAAACCATCCTAGGGCTTAGATGATAGAAGCGGAAGTGGCTGAAATCTGGCTATAGAGTCTCCACTCAGTAAATTCTGATGAATACTGGAATGTTTGAAACAGAGACACAAAAATCAAAAAGGGGCATTTTCCTTTCCTTGGAAGTCTTTCCCTCATTATAGCATCACCTAGGTAGCAGGAAATTAATGTAGGAAATGTACACAAGGGAACAAAAGGCTTAAAAGTGGTTGAAAAGGAAAAACAAAACTTTAATTTGAAAATATATATTGTTTAATGGAAAATAAAAGAAATAAATAATAAGGATTCAAATGATTAAAAAACTCTAAATTAAAAAAAAAGTGTAAGACTAGAATTAAAACTCCAAGAATAAAGAGTTATCACCAAACTACCCCACCCTATTTCCATATTTTTTAAGGAGGGTGGATCGTGGGAGAAATCTTTTGTTTTGCTAAGGGAAGGAGGTAGTTATGGATGTCGAGAAATCCCAAGGAACCTGTGATGGGATGTGATAAGGAAAGAGGGAGAAAGAGAGGAAGAGAGTAGGTGACCACAAGTCCAATTGCACACCCAAGGCAGAGTTGCTTGTGATGGGTAAGCACTTGAGAAACCAAAGGAAAGAGTGGGAGACTCCATATGAGACAGGAGGGTTTATTGGGAGTCCAGAAGGTTGCACACCACCAGCATGAAAAGGGAGGGGACTGCTTATATGGGCAGAGGAGACAGAGACTATGCTAGAAAGGATTGTTCTTGTGCCACCAGGGCCCCAAGGAACAGCACCTTGGTCAGAAGGATCTGCTTCCAAATAAGATGTTTGCATAGATAAGGCAGGCCTGGATTTGGCCAACCCAGGCTGTTAACATACTGTATACCTAGCACACCACTGAAGGAGGGGGTCTTGTGGACAGGTGGGTATTCTGGGACAAAAGCTTGCAAGTGGGCAATGCTTGTCCCCACAGAAAGGAAGGGGAGGGAAAGGAAGGAAAAAAAACCTTGGCAAAAGACAAAAGACTGTTAAAAGGCACACTGAGGTTTTTCTAGGTGATCTGCAATTTAGCCCTCTTTTCCATTTGCGCATGAAAGCTTTAGTAGAAGTGTATATTATTTATTAATGTCTGTGTGTGTGTATCATGTGTATGTGTGCTGGATGTGAAATTAGTTTCCACATGGTGACCCTGACAGGGCAGAGTCTGGTTACATATTTGTATCTGTATAAAACATTCATGTAGCAAGGGGCTGAGTAAAGCAGAGGTAAAATGATGGCTCACAACCTTCCTCAGAAATCCTCTGTTGATTCCAGACAGACGACCACCTGCCCAACTGTCAGAAAATTTTAGAGTGGCTTCTATCAAAGACAAACACTGGACAAAGAGGTTAATTTTGTTCTGGCTAGTGCAATATGGAGAGTGTCCCAGACTTAAATATCAGAGAGTCTCAGAAGGGTAGTTTGCCTTAGTTTCATAGAAACGGATAAACACGTGGCATATTGAGGAGGGGTTTTTTTTTTGCAGGAGAAGTCTCAGATATCTGAACAGGAAATGCTTTCCTCTGTAGTTAGCAAGTTTCAGGAGGACAAAGAGTTCTAATCTTAGCTAATCAATAGAGTGGGAAAATGGAGGGTCTGTGTCTGGCCTTGACAGCAGGTTCAGGCAAAAGAGAAAGATCTGTGTTTACTGACCTTGTCAAACAAAGATAGTTTGTTTTAGAGCAATCTTAGGGATTGATTTCTGTGGAAAAGATCAAGGTTTGTTGAAACAAAAGTCATCATTTCGCACTGATGGTGCTTTTAAGGCAACAGCTGACCCACTGCTGGGCTCTGACAGTGGTCTGGACCGAGAAGGGCTCTGAAGACAAGCTATTTAGTCAGGGAGAGACATACCAGAACAAGTGGAAAAACGATTATTACAGGTAGTATTAAGGAATAAAACCAAGACCTGAGTGAGCCCAGACAGTAGTCAGTCTAATGGATCCTGGGAGATTAGTGTGGAAATCTCCTTCCAGGGCAGGGTCAGGACTGTGTGGCAATGGGGTGTATTTCTTCATTAGTAAATTGAATGTTCTTGTTTGGGAGGTAGAGGTCAGAGAAATTTGGGGAACAAACATGCAAATAGTTGATTGCAAACACAGGACACGTCCCCTTCTAGGCCCCACAATCAGACTGAGTGCCCGTCAGTTGTGGAGCAGTGTGAGTCGAATCTTTAGAAGTTCTTGGGCAAGAAGTCCAGTGTTCTTTAGCACATCATTTGCGGTGATAGTTATCTCCTGGAGCAGGGTGTGGAAGATGTGAGAGTTTCAACTCACTTATTAAGTAGCCCATACTTCAGATACTCGAGGCAGGAAAGTGGCTCAAATGTGATCCGAGGCAGCAGTCAGGACCTCGAATCTCTTACCAAGATCGCCACTTCCCTTTCAAGAGTATCCTCAGACTCAACCGAGAAAGGAAAAGTGCAGTGATATTCTGGCGTTAGCTTCCACATCTTCAGGAAATAGTTCCCAGTGCACTGTCCAGACCAATGATAGGCACTGAAGAGGGCAGAGGAGAATTTAAATACTTTAAGGAGGTGACTGGGCTGCATATCTGGTGAGGCCTAATGAGGCTAGCTGGGTCGTCGGAGCCCAGCCAGTAGCTAGGAGACATCAGTAGACCCTGCCTCCACAAATGAAACGGGTGTCTTTTGGCATAGCCTAGGAGAGCGGGGCAATTCTTTGCCACACTGTTATCCTTTCTACAATATAGAAGCTGAGAAAAGGGTATAGCTGCAAGGGAAATAACCTGATTGGGGCTTTTCCATTTGTAAAAACTTAGCACTCCCAGATGGCAGCACCCCTTAGTGGAGTTTTGATATAAGGTTGCCTTTTCTGTGAGAAAAGGACAAATAGTTACAAGGACTGTATTCAGAGTTGGCAGAGTAAAAGAGAGAGAGAGAAACTGGAACCTAGAAAATGCCTGTCTGTGAGATTGCCAGAGAAATAAACATAACTTTAGTAAAAGTGATCCAGATCGGATCTGGAAACTTGTTAAACTGATACAAAATAGAGGAAGAATTTCCTAACATTGTGTGGGGAAAACAGCTAAACTAAGCTATAGAGGTTGTGAGGGTGGGAAGGGGGATTTGAAGAAAGATGGTTGAGCTGAAAGGAAAGAATGAAGAAAAGCTACGATTTAAGATTGAGTAGTAAGTTTAGTAAAAGCCATTCAAAAGTTTTTGGGGCCCTAAATGTAGGTAAAAAGAATAGGGAAGAAGGAAATGGTAGGAAGGGCATAAAATAAAAGGAAGGATATGATTCAAGGAAATTTTGATACCAATGAGTAATAGAACGAGAAAAGGAGGCCAGCAGAAGGGCCCAAAGGGAAGCGGGGAGGGGATGGACTAGAGCTCTCCCAGGCGTTTTGGTGGCCAGCTGCCACCTTCTGGTGTCATACACTTGTTCTTGGGAAAACAGTCCTCATGTCATTATAAGGAAGGACAAATTATTTTTCCTTCTACTCTGCTGGTTCTACGACTCAGGCCTTGTAAACAGACTAACAAAAGACAGATTAACAAGGGAAAGCCAGCTCAGTAATGCATGCAGTGCACATCACATGGGAGGAACCTCAATGAAGAGTAACTGAAAGGTCTGGTTAGAACTTGGGCTCATAAAGCACATTAGCAAAGAAATCATAGGTTTTTAAAGACGTCACAAGACAAAGGAAAAGGACTTTGAGATTCTAGGAGTGGCAAACCAAGGGAAAGTAAATATATGGAGAAACTGTTGGAAGATAAGGGCTAGTAAAGTTTGGTATGTGGATTCCCTTGTGCTATTTTTGGACTTATAATCACTGCCTCCAGTGATTATCTTTTGCCCTTCCTGGTAATGGGGCAGGAGACACACTTGCTAATTTGTGTCCTGCATTTAGGTTAGTGGCAGAAAGCAGAGACTGTTCTTGTTTCTGCCTCTTCTCAATTGCTTTCAGCTCAAAATAATCCTTATGTCAAAGCGGCATATTACCAGGCAGCATATTCCACCCCCCATATCATCATCTGCTCCTGGGGTTTTTCAGAAGATCCTCAGGTCAAGTTTTCCTGTTGAAGTAGATTTCTGTTTGAAGTAAGGCTTAGTTGTGAAATGTGAACCCAAGGTTGTATTCTTTGTACTCTGCAGCAGTTTTTGTGGTGAGGGGGACAGCTGTGTTTCAGCTGAGGCCCCCTGAAAGGTATCCATTTGTTTCAGGTATAAAAAGGGGAAAAGATAATGAGTAACTGAGGATTCTTAACAGTAGGAGAGGTGTAAAGAGAGGATTTGAGATCTTGAAATGCAGACATGGAAAGACAGTCCCAAATAAGGGGTTCAGTAACTGTCTCTTTAGTCGTGGTGTATAAGGGAGAGGCAATAGCAGAAAAGTTAGGGATCCAGTTTTGGTAACAGTCAACTAATCTTAGAAACCCTTGGGGTTATCTTTCCGTGTTAGGGAGAGGAAATTGACTATGCTGTTAATTTCTTTAGGAATAAAGTCTTTCCTTTGGAGGGGATATCATGTCATATGCACTTGAGGGCTATTGATTGCATTTTACGTGCAGAGATGTTACGTCCCTTGTGGGAAAGAGCTTGGAGTAGATACTGGGTGTTGACAACCATCAATGAGTGGAGAAGGTCACCTACATACTGAATTCAGGTAATAATGAGGTCAGTTACTTTCAAGGGATGGGCTGAAGTTCCTCAAAGGAGGTTTGCCTGAGTCATGAATGGAGGAGACTGAGCAGCAGGGAAGGCAGGTCAGGTATAAGGTGGGGCTCTACCTGACCGTTCTGCATCCCCAGACCCTTCCCATCACCCCAAGTGCATGGTGCTCTGAGGAGAGGCATGTGCTACATGGTGGAGCTCTTCTGTGGGAACCCTACCCAAAGAGCTCTTGTTGACCGGAAAGGGAGCCCCTCCTGAAAGCTAACTTGCAACAGGGTTTATTTATCCAACAATGGCTACCGAGTCTCCTGAACAGCTCCATAGGAACCGCATGCACGCATGTATGTATGTATATATGTAATTAAAATAAGTGAAACTTAAAATCAACTAAAAAGTGAAAGCCATTAGCTAAAATACTTAAAATAGAGAAATAGATTGAAGTTTAAGACAAATAAAGCCCAATGGGGTAGGACCTTACCATTGTAAAACTTTAGGATGAGAGGGAGAGAAAAAGTAAACAGGAGGCCAAGTCTGAGGGATTGTAAGAAGGCTGCTGAGGTCAGCCCAACTTCCCAGTATACTGTGTGTCCACACACGCACACAAAAACACACAATGGAATAGTATCCAGCCATAAAAAATAAATCTTTCATTTGAGACAACATGGATGTACCTCCAGGGTATTATGTTAAGTGAAGTAAGTCAGACAGAAAAAGATAAATACCATGTAATTTCACCTATATGCGGAATCTAAAAAATAAAATCAATGGACAGACAGAAATAGACTCATAAATACAGAGAACAAACTGGTGATTACTGGAGGGTGGGGGTGGGGAGATGGGCAAAATGGGTGAAGGGAAATAAGAGGTATAAACTTCCAATTATAACATATATGAGTCACGGAGATGTTATAGAGCTATAGTCAATAATATGATAATAACTTTTTGTGGTGACAGATGGCAACTACACCTATCATGACATGCCCTTTCCTAATATATGTATGTAATCGTGGAGTCACTGTGTTGTGTATCTGAAACTAATATAATATTGTCTATCATTTCAATTTAAAAGTGGACAGGTCTTTATTCTGTTGTATTGACGCTGTGCTAAAAGCTGGTTAGACACGGATTATATAAAGATGAAAAAGACAGTATCTGCATTTAAGAGCACTTTCCAGCAGGGAGACAGGCAGGTAAAGAGCTATAAATTCAATGTCATAAAGGTGATATTGGACAGCCACACAGAAGATCACACAAGCAGAAGCAAAGAATTCTTGTGAGGGTTAGAGAGGGCTTCTCAGAGATGACAAGTGTGCAGGACATTGTAGATGAGCAGACACTAACAGCAGGAAAAGGTATGGTGCAGAGGAAACAGTAAGAGCAAAGCTTCTGAATACACAATACTTGGCCTTTCTTTCCCCTCACCCCACCCCCCAAACACACACACGTACACACCCCTGGCTACTGATTCTGATATGTCTTGTGTGGTAGGGATGGTATTTTTCAAAATGGTGAAAAGGTTGTGTGCCTAGAATATGGGTGGGGTTAGGAGTCCTGCAAAGTGAGGATAGAAAAACAGGTTGGGCCTGGTCATCAAGGGCCTTGGGTGCCAATTAGCAAATTACCCTGCACGTAGTACTGCTCTCTCAGAGTTCGGGGAATAAACTCTTGCAGAAAAATAACCCTGGCAGCACTGGAAGGGGGATGTAAGGGCGGGGATAATGAGAAACAGGTAGTCCAACTTGGAGGCTATTACAGCAGGTCTGCCGAGAAATGACAACCTTAGAAATGGGTCAGACATTTCGAGGTAGGACTGATAGAATCTGGTGGCCATCAGTCACCATGGCCTGGGAATTAGGTCTATTGAGAGCATGGTGGTGTTGTGGAGGGTGTGGACTTTACCCCAAGGCCAGCCAAGTTCAGTCTGATTCTGGCATTTACTGGCTCTGTGGTTCTAAACAAGGAATGGACACTTTTTGAGCTTAGTTCTCTTCTGTAAAAATGGGCATAATGCCACTTACTTCCTTTTTTATTGGCAAAGATGGAACACAACAAATGTCTATCTAAAATAGTGTAAGTCACCAAAGAAGTAATCCATATATTTGAATGCCCTTCAGCTGGCATTCAAGGCCTCCTATATTGTGTTTCATATGCGTCTTCCTAGGCAAAACGCCATTCTTCTGTACTCATTCCCTCCCTCCAAAAATACAGGGCTATTTACTATTTCTCAGACACTATCCATTTTTTCTCATCTCTAAACCTTTGCTTGTGCTATTTCATTTCTTGGAATATCCTCCTCCTCAGTTCTCAATGCTCTCTAGGGTGAGTTCTCCTTAAAGGATCTGCCTCATACAGTGCCTCCTCTAAGAACACATCCTCCATTTCCCAGGTAAGAAGGAAGTTGTCTTGTGTTCTTTTAAACTCCTAAGGCACTTTAGTGGAACCATCCTAATAACCCTTACCTTTTACTGCACTTTACCTGGATGTTTGGGATATATAGTTTTTCTCTTCCAAGTAGCACACAGTTAATTTTTCTATGCACTGTACTATTTAATTCTATGTAGTGTTAATAACAAAATAGATAGTTAATAGATTAATACAATGACTTGAAGAGAGGAGGAAAGCAGTCACTTGAGTGCTGGGTATAGGGGCGGGAGGAGGATGGTGTGTGTCCTTACTAACCAGAGAATTCATGGGGAAATACTGCCCTAAATTTACTGCCATCCTTTCTGGCTCTGTCTTTGTCACTCACAGTTCCTTCACAGCACTTAAGTATGAAAGTTCAACATGCAAGGCTAGGAGGGAGTGTTTCAAACACCATCTTACTAGTTTGCTGAGTATTTGGTTTGTATTGTGAACATATTTTTTATCTGTTTTAGTCAAGATGTAGTCACGTTTGTCAGACACACTGAGTCAGGCAGACATTGCTGAGACAGGGCCAACACATCCTCATTTGAACTTTAAAATGGGTTAAACCTGTGTCTCAAGGACCAACGTGATGGAATTCTGCTGTGACCTTTTAGTTTTTCAAAATACCAGTTGCAAATGGTAAGCTTATAGTTCTAACATTCCCCCCACCAATCCTTACATACTAAGCACCTTCACCATTACAATTTATATGATTTTCCTTCATCTTGAGATTTTTGCCTCATAAGCCTTCTCCATTGTGTAGTCTGCTGGAACACAATTCAAGTGCATCTTAAATCTGCGTATTCTGGACTGCAAGCCTACCAAAATTTGAATAAAACTTTGTCTGTTTAACCTGACCAGGATCTTTGCGTCATTTCTTAGTTGACAGTATGTTTGCCTTGTTTTGTGAGCTTTCTTTTTTTAGGTCAGTGGCTGTGGAAAAAATGGAAGTTCCTATGGGCAGGATCCTCCCCTGACCCTAAACTACTTGATGATGTAATTGGCCTACTGCTAGGCTACTGCTTCCACCCCTTAGGCAATGAGCTATGATTGACTGAGTCACTGCACAAAGAGCTCTGCCCAGTTCTCTGGGGGGAGGCAGAGATGCAGGAGGATTTCAGACCTGCAAACTGCTGGGTGCAGACATGATTCTAGTGCTCGACCTATTATTGGGATAATAAAGCTGGGTATAAACCCTTTTACCCCAAGAATGTTCTATTGTCATTTCTCAGTCTCACTGAATCTATAGTGAACATGCATGGGGCTGAAACCCTCATGCAAGACAGTGGCAAAGATAACATTTGCTCTAGGACGTCAGTGTTATCTCTGTAAGAAAAATAATACGGTTTGAAAAATAAAATCATGACCTAGGATAATAGCAGATTGTTTCAACATCAAATTATCTAAGTAGCACACTCTGGCTTTTTTCACTTAGAAGTGTTAACTTTTTAAACATGCACTATTTTATTTTGTGAAATTAGTCTGCAGTCCCTTTAAGTACAGCAAATAACGTTAGGAGAAGATGGTGATAAGCTAAACAGCACGGAAAACCAGCCTGCAATTACAACTTATGAAGACAAAACTGGCGTTTGGGTAATGGGCAACTAGATCTGGTAAGTTTTCCTTAAACTTTTCTGTAAGGAAAAGAAGTTTTTGAAAAATAATGCCTAATATTTGTATTTTAAAATGAAAAAGAAACAGCTACAGCTTATGTGAAAGATCTTTATTTTCTTTTAAACAATAATTAAAACAAATAAATTATCATGCAATTCAGTAACAATAAGCACATGTTAATCTTTTAAAAGGCACTTCTGCTGCAATTACAGTAAGATAATATAGACAATTTGATAGTTACTTATCTTGCCATGTTATCAAATTGTCTACTCACTTCACATTGTTCTTTTAATGTTCTTCTGTGAATTGTTGTATTTTATAAAAATTTCAAAGTCCCAGAATGAAATGTACTTCTACTGACTGATTTATTATCATTCTATTTTCTGTTAATAACATCACCAATGAATCATTTTAAGTACATTTAAAAAATCAACCTTTATCCTTGTGTTAAAGGGCGCGTTCCTTCACAGTGTCCTAAGAAAGTGCTTTAAGTAGCCAAATGTAAATGAAGTGGAACCTTGTGATGTAAGCCTCCTTCTAGGAATAAAAGTTGGGTAAACCAGAGTTTTTGTTGTTGTTAGTCTTCATTATTTTCCAATGGTTTTATTCTGCTGTCATTTTTAATTACACAATTTCAAATTGTATGACTTTGTAAAGAATAATTCAACTTTCCTTAGAAACCAGGCACAATCTAATTTTTTTAGTAAGAATTAAAGTGTAAAGTTAGCTTCATAATGCTAAATCAAAATCAAGTATGTTCTCTGAAGTCACAATCACTCTCAATGTTTTCACAGATACATGTACAGAGAATCAGAATTATCAGCTCACCTGATTAGAATAATTTCCCTATAATGAAAACCACTCTCCAGATATCCTTTCATGAAATACTCTTGTATTAGTTTTGAAACCCAAAGAGGCTGACCAAATTCCAACAAACTTTGCACTGCATCCTCTCATGTTCAAGTTTAAAAATAAAACTTAGAAAAACTATAAAAATTGTCATAAGTTGAAAGCTGTAGTGACATATTTTTCTTAATAAATGAAATGTTCTTTGACAGGAGCTATAGTACAAACAGCCTGTTTTAACTACATGTTTTGTTAATTATGAATTGTAGGATTTGGCTGGAATATTCTTCTGTAATAGTACAACTCAAATTATTTCATGAAAACTTCCGTGTGTAATTGACAGTGATTTTAAAAATGTAAACATTTCCTTTCCCTTGTGTAGTTGCATTCAGTTAAAAATAGAGTACATGTATATGACAAGTAAATATTACTCCATCTCGAAATCTCTATGTAGTCATGACACAGAAAACCAAACAATGAAGTCAAAATGACATTCTGGATTTCTTTGAAAATGCAGAAACAGTATTAAGAAGCTCTACCTGAAATATTTTCTAAGTTATTTTTGGTTATCAAGAATACTTTCAAAGAGGCCTGTCGATGCTACATGTAATAGTTCATGGTCTATATGGATCTTTAAAAGTTTCTATTGTGCAAATATCCTAAAACAGAATTTCCCTGAGATGAATTATCTTGCTGGCCCACAGAAATAACTCTGTAAATCTGTATTCAGATTCCAAGTTGAATTATAATTTATTCTGACATCCACCCAAAATGGGTGTTAATAGATTTTCATAATCAGTTCGTGCTAATATTTCTTTTCAATGGATTACTTATACATTTCTAAACCACAGTAGTCAGAGAGCCTGGTTAAAATGAAAGCTTTCCAGTGACATACAAAAGCCCATCTGAACAGCTACTTTAAAGATAACTTCTTTCAAGTGCAAAAATCAGGAATTTCTTCTATGCTTTGAAAGCATACTAACATTTAATTGCTTCCAAGTAAAGAAAATGCACTTACAAAGTAAAGAACTTCCTAAATACTCATGTCACTCAAGTCAGAGGATATTTACATTTTTAAAAATCGACAAGCATTAATTGGTTTAAGATTTTTTCTTTCATTCACGCAATCAAGTAGGATCTCCTGCATGTATTTTTAATTAGGAAGCCATTTGCATTAAATAACTTCTCACTGAATGGTCTGTGAAATGCTGCTGAGATAATTTTCAGATTTCATTATAAAATTTGTCCACTCCTGACAAATGTCCTCCATGCAGAATTCTTCACCACCATATTCCAGAGGAAGAATGTCCGGGAAATGCCGAAGTAAGCTTTGTTTGTAATTGCCCCCATGCATATGAATCTGAAAGAGCCAAAACATTTTAGAACGTATGCCCTCTGCCACTCAGTTTATTAAGTGCATTTCCAGTAGAAAAATCAATGCCATAAAATAAAGTACTTTAATAACATGTGTAGTTGCTACAACTTTTATTCCTCTGCTTGTGAATCTAAGAATCTACCTACATTTAGACTGTGTTTCTCATGAATCTGATTATCTTACTGTTTTCTTACTTTTGTATTCTTATAACTATACAAGATTTATAAAAGACATTATTTTCCTCTTTCAAAGGTAGATTTTTAAAACTCTAAAATTATTTTGTTCATTCTATTCTCTAATGTATAGGTGATTCTTAGCAAAATATCTAATATTCCAAGACTGTGGTGTAGATGATAAACATGTACTACCTAGTATTAGTTCATATTAAATAAAAGCATATATCTGAGCACACAAGTAGGTACATGGGAATAATTTGTGTAGTACAGTGGATGGATACTCTTGGCTAGTACAAAATTAAGAGATTATGATGGTGGAGAAGCTTACATTTCCAAATACTTTTAACTTTAAAAATGATCGTATAATGTCCTGATGTTAAAATAATGATTTGGAACCTTCAGCTAAAAGTACATCTTGTTAAAAATAAATAGATAAATAAATGATCTTTCTCCATCTGCTAGGGCAAAGTGTTCATTTGTATAGTCAATAATCATTTAATGAGCACCTATTATGTGTTGAGGGACAAGGATTGAAAGATGAATGAAACAAGTTTCCTACACTCAGGAAGCGTTGCTGTCCCAATACTTGATTTTTTTCTGAAAATTTAGAATATTACCAGAGGATAAAGAGGCACAAAATAAATTAACTTAAATTAAATATTGCCAGCTAATTGAAAAGAAATCGTACTTTCTCCTATCTCCTTAGGAAGGGGAAAATAAGAATATTCACAGGGTACGGCCAAAATGTTGAAAAGGAGAAAAGTGGACAGATGAGAGTCCCCATCCCCATTTTGGCACGTCCATTTCATGTCAAGTAACTTTCACTGAAATGCTTCACCTACCTTCTCAATTTTTTATTTTTCTTTCTTTTGTGCTCATATTCTCTTATTTATTAGGTTCAGTTTATTGCTGTTTTTGTTTTTATTTGTCCAGAATATAACCCAAAATAGAAATATTTATTTTTACATCTTTCAGAGTTAAACCGAAGGTGGCCAGCCATTATCAAGCTACACTGAAGAGAGAAAAAATATGAACAAAAAAATTTACTTCTATAAAAATGCTAGAATGAAAAGTGGCCATCTTCACAGAGATAGTTCTTCTTGAAGACAGATAGTTCTTTCTGGGTAACCTCAAAAGAAGCTCTAGGGTCATGATTTTATGACTAGATGCAAAATGTTGCATTTTCTTAATATGAAGGAGTATATTTTTAGATATTCCAAATAGGCTATTATAACTCACATTATCACTAGTATATAAATACTTTTGAGATTTAAATTGTCAAAGACTTTAAAAACTGTGAGAAATTAGATGTTGCCAATGTTTGTTTAAATAAATGCTCTAAAAATTATCCTTCATAGATTAATGTAGAAGAGTGGTTGTCATTCTTGGTAACTCAGATTCTATTTTCAATACCTTAAAAATCCTAAAAGATACTATATATTCACTTGAGATACAGCTCCACAGGATAGGTAAAATGCACCAAATCTCCTAACTAACATGACATTAAGTTACATACTGTGGTTTTCAGTTACATGTCTAACTTAAACTTTTAAAATGCATAAATTATACATTCGCATGACTAGAAATGAAAACAAGATAAAAGGTTCCAGTGAGCTGTCTTGCTCTTCACCTATCTTCATCCACCCCACCCACATCTCTACTCTGTTCCATTAGGATAACCACCTAACCTGTATTCTTGTCAATCCTTTAACATAATGTTTATACAAATATAATGTGAAAATATAAATATTATTATTTCTTTCCTTTTTTTAATACAAAAGGTAGTATACCATCAACACTGCTTTGTGTTTTCTTATTTCACTTTACAAAGCACCCTGCAAATATTACCATATCCCACTGCGTAGATGTATCATAGTTCATTTAACCAGTTCCCTGATGATGAACACCTGGTGGTTTCCCATCTTTTGCTGCAATGAATCCCCTCGTAGGTGTAATTTTGTTTATATGCAGGTATATTTGTAGATTAAAAATCCCACAAGTGCAAAGACGCTGTAATTCTGATAATGATCACCACACTGCCCTCTATAGGAAATACACCATGCTACACTCCCAGCTGCAATATCCAAGGCCGTTTCCCCACAGCCTTACTAACCTCACTTTTAAAATTAAAGACTTTTTGATTCATAAAAAGTAGTTGACTTGTTAGATAGATATTCAAAACACTGGGCTAATGGTATGTGTATGCAGAAGGCAGATAATAAAGCAATCCTTGAACAGAAAAGGATTGGAACATTTAGTACAGAGGAAATACTGACTTGACAATGTTTTACTCACCCGTCCCTTAATTTTTTCAGTCAGGAATGGTTTAATCATGGAAAAGACAGCATCGAAAATTACTGGCTCATTTATCAAATGGATACCACGAACTTTTAATGGAAATGAGTCCTTTTAAAAAGAAATAAAACACCTTATTAACGACAAAGCATAAATCAGTATAAATTCTTATTGATAAGTTCCATCTTCAAACACATGTTAAACTTAATCAAGTGTAATTTTACATTCAAATTCATTTATTTATCACACCAACACAACAATAGCCAGCTTCATGGTTCACTGTCATTAGATTAAGAAAAGATCTCTAAAAAGGTTTCACCTTGTATCTTAGGCAAAGTATTTTAAGAAATACTACATCTTTCATAAGTAAGACATAGAATATATCTCCCCAGTCACATACATACATGTTCTCTAAAAGAACCAATGAGTCATTTGGATATTTATATTTAACTTTTTGCCAAAATTTTTATTTTGAGAAAAAAATCCAACTTTCATAAAAGTTGAAAAAATAGCAAAATAAACACACACTCTTGACAGAGGTATACATCTTTCACATCAAAGTAATACAGGCTTTTTTAAGTTTGAAAGTTAACAATTGAAAGAAAAACCACACCTATTATTTCCCTACCCAAAGTGGGTTGTTAATGTACAGATTTTTCCTACCAAGGTTCGTTCATTCAAAATTATTATTATTTTTTTAACCTATGCATAGCTTTCAGGCATGTGTTATCAAGTTGGGGCTATTCCTTCCTGATTCTTTTTATGTGTAATTTTAGTTAAAAATAATTGCTAATATGCTCTCTAAATAATGTACACCCAGTTTTGTTTCACTGATATAATACAATTTGTGTAAACATCGTGAGTTTTAATATTGTTGCAATAATACATCAAATGGCTATACCACCATTTAAGTAACCATTTTCCTCTATCTGGACAAATAAGCTGCTTGTCATTTTCTTCCAAAAAAACTGATGCTATAGTAACTATATATATATAAGGCAATGGTGGCAATAAGCACAACTTTTACATGCAAATGACCTGGACTGGTATCCTTGCTTCACTGCTGCAAAATGTGTGTGCTTGAGCATTGCTATGCCACCTCTCTGACACAGTGAATTGATCTGTAAAATGGGAAAAATAATAGTCATATGTCATAAGCTTGTGTGGCTATAAACAGAACACACTTGAAACTCTTAACAAAGTACCTAGCACATAGTAAGCTATTATTATTATATACAAAGTCTTTACTACATTTAAGATTATTCCTTGGCTAGATCCCCGAAAGTAAAATTACTCGGTCAAATATGATGGCCATTAAAAAACTTTTTGATTTCTGGAAGAACTACATCAATTTATACCTACCAAGACTTATGTAACATTTTATCGTACCATGGCTATAAATGTTTTTTGAGTCAATTTTTTAATTTAATAAAGTTTTAACAACAGAAAAATAAAGTGACTACATTATTGCTTCAATATATAAATTCTGGATACATTTTCAGTTTGTTGTAATATTCTTTTACAAATTAGTAACACTTTGCTTTCTCTAAGCATTACTGAATTCTATTATCATTTCTGAAATTAAATTTTCTAATAAATGTACTATCCCTTCTCTTTGTCTAACATATAACCAAACTTAAATTTATTATTTGGAATTATTATCTCAGAAGAGTTAAAATATACACTTACTGTAAGAACAGCAGCAATCTTCTTGGCTACAGATGGGGTAATTTGAAAAGCATGAGAAAACTGCCAGCCTTCTAGATCAAAGATAGCCTTTACGCCATTCCGTTGTGTTTCTACCTCCTGTACAATAAGCTCGGATGTGATGAGACTTACACGAAATACATCATAAGCTGTAAAAACTTTTGGGTCCCAGCATGCTAAAAAAATTAAAAATAGCATATCTCAGCATTGTGTAAAGAATCAGAAAGACTTAAAAAGGGAACTAATTCTTTTTAGACTTAAAGGATCAGTAGAAATAAAATACGTACAAAGATTATGAACTGAATAGTGTGGCCCACATTGGCAGTCCAAAATATGTGGCTACTTCTCCCTCCCTCCTCAGATTCCTAGCAAATAGCAGATTGGGGGGAGAAAAAGAATGAACACAAGCTGAATTTGATTGCCAAATGGGTCTACAGCCCAAAACATGCAGAAGCGGGCTGTGGCTCACAATGGGAATGTATCAAACTCAATGCGGCAAACTCAGAGGTGTTGAAAATGGGAAAGCAAGGACCTGGATTATGGAAAGTAATGAGGGCCCTACAATAATCAAAGAGGTTGCTAAGGCAAATGCGTGAGGTGCAGACAGGCAGGCTGACGTTCCTGGCACCCCTCAATGACAAGTAGCACCTAGCAGTCATGTTTGTACAGGCTAGAAGGGTTAAGTGTGGGCTTTTGGAAACCAGGATAGGGAAGCACTCGAGGGCTGCCCACACCCAGTAGAAATAAGGAGTAGAGACATACCTGGGGCAAGGTGTGATTTGCAGAAATGACAGTAATAGACAGGCAAGCAGGTCATCTTGAAAAACAGATATGCATCCACTATGAATTACAGTATCTTTAAAAACACACACACAAAGAAGAGAGGAACCAAACTCAGTAGACAAAGGCACCCAAACCCAAGGAATAAAATGAATCAGTTGAGATCTTGTATTAAAAGATGACAATTCAAGCAAATTTTAGTTGATGGGACAAATAACAGAAAATACACAGCTGATGACTGAATAATGGTTTGGAATATCAAGCTGAGGAATTCTCTCAAACGCAGCACAGGAGAGCCAAGCGTTGATACCTATCAATAAAAAGAGGTGTGAAGGAAGATCCAGAAATTTCAACATCCAAATTAATTAGAGTTCTGGAAGGCAGTAATATAGAAAATAGGGAACAGAGGAGAGAGGAATAGTAATGGTAGAGAAAAATTTTCCAAGGCTGAAAGAAGACTCCAGTCTTCAGACTAAAAGGCCCATGGAATGCCTAACACGACAAATGAAAAAGAGAGAGAGAGAGAAAAAGTTACCATACCAAGTAATGGTAACATTTCAAAATACCAAAGTTTGTGGCTTGGACAACAGGGCAGAATGGTAGTACCATTTATTGAGATAGGAAACACTGGAAGAGAAATGTTTTGAGAGGAAAAAAATCACAAGTAGTTTTGGACATGTTAAAATGGTGACTGTGACACATTCAATAAGATACATCTGGGAGCTGGTTGTATGGATCCTTGGGGACGAGATGGTAGGGTGAAGATACAAATCTGGGAATTGCTTGTACTTCTGTAACAGCCTATGATGGGATTATCTTAGATCTATGCTGTTCTTTGTGATAGTAGATAGATAAAGTAACATAAAAAGAGGAAGCTGAGGCCAATGTCCTAAGGAATTTCAGAATCTGAAGTTCTGGTTCCCCAAGCACGGACGCTCTTCCATGGAAGAGGACAGGGAAGCAGGATGCCAAAGGAAGGGGCAATCGCTCTTCTCTTTTTGTGAGGGTTTCATTGCATAGTTACAATTGACTAATCATTGGCTATTAGCTGATTCAACCTCCAGCCCCTCTGCCTTCTCCCTCCCAGGGGGTGGGAACTGAAGATTCCCATGGCCTAAACACAAGTTTGGGGACCTGACAACCAGCCCCCACGCTTGGGTGGGGACAAAAAGTCTCCTCGTTAACATAACAAGACACCCATTTCACCTTTATGGCTCTGAAGCATTTTCAGGAACTGTGGATGAAAACCAAGTATATCTGAGAAATATATTTTGAATGACTAAGTATGTATTTCTTAAAAATCATTATATCACAAATTTTTACTATGAATTCAATTAAATTTGGTAAATTTATAAATCTTTATCCTAATCTTTTGTTTTACACATAAAACTCTTCTGACATTCTCCTTTTCAACCTAGAATAACATGTTATTCTACATAATATTCAGATTTGCTCTGTACCCTTCTGTTCTGACCACAACTCTAAATGCTTTCTTGATTTGAAAATCTCTTTGAGTTAAACAGGACACTTATAATTTAATATACTATGAGAAGCCCACACTAAACAATATAAGACTCTTGACTCACTGTTGAGGTATATATGGTCAAAGTAGCACATTTGCTTTTTCACTATGTGGTTAAAATTGTAATATTCCAGAATATCTCATCTGTCTTTAGTGCATCACCATATGAACAGGTGTTTCTAAGGGGTGGAGAGTGATAATCCATATCAACGGGTAATTACCTGGGTGACCGAGGGCTTATCTGAACCTGAGAGTTTGGTGGGAGGCTTCACTTGCTTCTTCTGGAGCAGGAAACAGATGGCCCCAAACCTCAGTTTGTAAGCAATAAATGGGTTTTAAACTTTATTTCTCCCTTTGACTGATTTCAGTTTTAGAGGTATTTTGCCCTGGGATTTCCTCTCCCCAGAGTTACAACTATCAAGATGTCATTTTTATTTAACTTGCCCCAGTTAGTTTACGAACAAACTCAATAATAAATAAATAAATAAATAAACCTCCAGCCAGGACACTTGTAGAAAGCATCACCTGGAGATTTCAGCTTTATGTTCCTGGGATCCCTGAGTATCAGGGTTGCCAGATAAAAATATAAGACACACAGTTAAAGTAGAATTGCAGGCAGCCAGGATATAATTTCTTAGCATAAATATTCTCCATGCATACTAAAAATTATTTGCTATTTATCTGAAATTCAAATGCAATTGGACACCCTATATTTCTATAAAATATAGGTTTATTTGCTACATAAAACATAAATACTTTGCTAAATCTGGGAACTCTACCCCCAAGGATGTTGGAAAACTTTATTCAACTTGTTATTAAACCAGTATGGCATGAAAAGGACAAAGAAAGACACTGTGATACCTATTTTATAGACAAGGACTTCATGACTAATCCAGCTGTACTTGACACATAAGCTGGAACAAAAAAAACAGTCCTTATACTTAGTCTTCTGATACCCTTTCAAGAATTAAATGCAGTGTCTTCTTGCAAGATAGCAAACACTGGGTTACAGGCAGGCAGCCTATCTACAAGCAAGCAGGAAAGCAAATGTATAAATATTCTAAAGTTGCCTGGAATATTTACAGAGGTCAAAGTTTCTGTAAGATTATAATTCCTAAGATTCTGCTCATGAAATATTGGTTGGCTTTGTCCTCTCTTGAGAGGATGCTTGGAGGGGAATGAGTCCTCAGTTAACACTCCACTTTTAATCACACACAAGTCTAAGGAAGGGGCAGAAGTTACAGGTCACTGATTTACAAGAAATGCTATCAAGACCTAATGGCAAAAAGGGGAAGCAGTGAAAAGAAAGGGGGGCGTATGGTGTACAGTACCTGTGACACGTGGCAGGGCTGCTGCTTTGTTCCAAAGCCTGGGGCAGTATCCAACTAGCCATTCCCTCACTCACCTCAAACTTACTTAATAATACCTACTTTGTGCGGGCCCTGGTTTCGGTGCTCGGAATATATATACTGAGCAGAACAGACAGAATTCACATGCTTTCATGGAGCATACTTTATTATAGTTCAGAATTCTTATTTGGATTTCCTACTAAGCATTTTTGAAACACTTTACTTTCCTTTTCCTTTTTACACCTTTTCCTCCTACTACCTTCTGTATTTTCTTTTTCCCTTATTTTATACAGTTGATTGTGTGGAAGCATGAAGTAGGATTTTCAATGGTTTTTGTTAATTTTCTCATAACTGTCAGTTTTTTTGTATTCTGGGGGCATTAAAATCTAAATTAAACCTAAGTTAAAACCTAAAAAGCTGAATTCATCAATATGGACTCATTAAAGCTTTTGATACGGCAGTCAAGAAAAATGAAAAAGAAATGCTTATGACTTACCGATTCTGTAAATAAGAACTTTGCTGCCAGTGGGATCTCTGGCTCTCAGGACTCCAAGGTAGCCAGCCTTCAGGAGGCCAAGGATACTTCTAGGATGTAGATCTGCACTTATTTCTGGACATTCTGCTCTCCATTTATAATAGTTTTTTAGTAGCTGAAAAATAAAATAAAAATTGTCTGTAGAGAGCATACATGGACAACATTTTATAAAGATGGTAGGAAAGCCTTGGCTTTACATGTGGCCTTTGACATTCGCTGTGTTTTGTGATACACTGGATTTTAATCTAGGGTATCATTTGAACTACAAAAACTAAAAAGTTCCCTTCATCAAGGACCTCAGGTGATTAAGAGTTAATTGCAAATTGAAGTTGAGTACTCTTCATTTGTCTCCTAAGGTGCGGAGTCTCCAAAAATAGCTGCCAATGATACCTCCCCTTCTGGTATATACATGCCATTCTTCCCATCAAGAGGAGGAACCCATCTGATTCCTTCCCCTCATAGCTGGGCTGGTCTGGCCTTCTGTTTTGCTTTGGCAGAAGTGGCACTGTGCTAGGTTAAGGAGCCTAGAACTTTCTGGTTTTGCTTTTGGGAATCCAGACACCCTGCAAGATTACCAAATGATAAAGCTATGCAGAGTGAGGTGCTGGACAATGAGATGCTGTCTCGGATAGTCTGACCTCAGCCATGTTCCCCCTGTTAACACTGCAGAGCAGAGATGAACCATCCTCATTGGGCCCTGCCCCGACTGAAGAATCACAAACAAATAAATAGTTGTGGCTTAAGTGATTCCATGTGGGGGTAATTTGTTACTCAGCAATAGATAACTGAAACACCCACATTTAGTTTTTTTTTTAATAAGAATAGAAATCAAGTGAATTAGTTTTAAAAATATTTTTTGAGCAACTACAATGTTCCACCAACTGTCTTAGGCACTTGAGTGACAGCCATATGCAGAAGAAAATCCCTGCTCTCATTGGAGCTGACTTCTTGGTGACAACTGGATCATATAGGTCATTCTAGGTAGTGAAAAGTTCAGTTTCTGCTTCTTCAAAATAACCTGGGCTCCCTCACTTATTATCTGCATGATCTTGGGTAAGTATTTAACTCCTTTGCATCCTATTTCCTTAATATCTGCCTTGTAAGTTTATGTATAAAGCATATATTGGCATCACGCCTAGTAGTTACCACTGCTGTTCTTGTAACAAGGGAAGTTATCTGGGTTAATTGCTCACCCAAGTATTCAGTGCAGGCTCATATAAAGATAACTAGAACTTTTTGAATTTTCTTTCCTACAAAAAAGGGCTAAATCAAAGATACAAATAAACATTTCAATACTGCTGCTGTACTTACTGCTAAAGAAAAACAACAAAAATTGACTTGGTTAATAGAGGTATACATTCATAGAGCCTATGGAACGATATGCCTGGACATTAAGTCTTGGCAAAATACGCTTTGAAGAAATCTTGTTTTCTTTTTGTTTTCCAAAAGAACCACCAATAATGGTTACTTAATATTAACAAATACAAACATTGCCAGTACATTGTGGAGAATACTAAAATCAATTTATGCAGTTAAGAGATCTTGTATTTGAATTTTCCTCTTCACGATTTTCAGCATTCCCAATTTTTGTAAAATGACAATATATTTGTTTTGAGTTTAAAGAGATCTATTAGCAGTGTGAACTGAAGTTCAGATGAAAAGACAAACTTTACACTTGAGAGTCACTGGAACAAAAACATGATAAATGTAACCAAAAAGCAGTAATGATCTGGAGAAGAAACTACAAATACAAATTTTAAAAACCAAGTAGAGGGTGAAACTCAGAGCCTTGGGCAATGTCGATGGCTTGGAATGGCTGGAGGAAGAGAGAAGCTGGTTGGACTGGAGGAGAAACAGCATTATGGCAGGAAAAGTTACCTGGGTTTTCTGCTCCTTTCTCCTCTCGCTTTCCCTGATATTACCTCCTTATCTTTCTCTCCTGTCATTTATGCATTTAATGAATTTTTCTTAACTATTTTAAAAAAGAGAATGATGCTAAGAGTTAAATGCAACAAAGGGGTAAGAAAGAAAAAGTCAGTAAATTTGCCAACTGAGAACTAATTGGTGACCTAAATAGCAGTTTCCAAAAGCAGTAAGAACAAAAGACACATTGTAGATTCTGACAGATTCATTCTCTTCTATAAGATGAATATCTCTTCCTCCTCCTGTCTTAGGGGCCATCAGAATAAGTGCTAATAGTATCTTACAATGCTCATTACTTTTTTGATAGTTCCCTCCGACATAAAAAGTTATTTTAATTCTAATTCAAGTAAAACACTAGAAGTTGCATATTAACTTCTATATAGAAATAATGATTTTATTTTCCCAGGAAATGAAAAAAAGTTGTAGCTTCATTAGAAAAGATTTTCTAGGTAAGAAAGGCAAGGTCTTCAGCTTCTGCATTTGTGTTGAGTGCTAAGATATCCAAGCGGTCGGCTCGTGTGCTGAATGAAAGGATAAATTAGTGCCTGAGTAAACCAACAGGATCCACACACTGGAAAAAAAAATTTTTTTTTGTAAAGACACGCAGATCACTCTCATGCCTTTGTTACTTAACTTTTGCAAATTAAAATTTCTAAACCTGGATCTTTGAGTATTACTTTTCCACTTATGAATTCAAAGATCCTGTTGACAAAAGTCATGTGATGTAAACTGCTGCTGCGCAATTCTCAAACCACTGAATGTCCACAACAAAAAAAGCGAATATTTGTAACGGGAAGGTACCCATTTTGTACCACAATTAAGAATAAATAAATGTAAAAAGTTATGGTTTATTTTAATTAGGCTTTGTAACAGAGTAGGTTTCTTATTTTTCATGTACTTTCAAACAAAATAGAATCATATTTGTGCCTCTTTTATAGGGTTTAATGGCATCAGTTCAATCCCTCTTCACAACCATCCGCGAGGTGATTATTATTAACCCATCTTATGGGTAAGAAAACTAAAGCTTAGGGAAGTTAACGGATTTTTTAAGGGCAGTAACTTGATAACAGGAGCAGAGTGGAGACTGAAACCAACAGCTGATCTGTTTTACAAAAGAAGCTACATTTGGAGGAAAACTAGCAGGGAGAGTCAGTGGAATTTTGAAAGCTGCAAAATCATTAAAAAATTAAAGGATGAAAAACAACACATGCAGCAAAAACCTAAGGAAGTGAACTATTCACTTGTGAAACACAGGAATTCACAAGAAAATGTAGAATAGACGGAAGTTCACAGTTGGTTGTTTTATGTTCATTGTTTTAAACAGAGGGGGCAAATGTGGTATACTTGAGAGCACAGGCTCGCCCAAGTTCAACCCAAGTTCAAATCCCTGCTCCACCACTTAGCAACTGTAAATTTGGACTTGTTACTCCACAACTACTTTTTTCTAAAATGAAAATAATGAGATAAGCCACACAAACATTAATTAACAAAGTACCTGGAACTCAATAAACTATTAGGATTATAAAAACCTCATTAATTTGTTGTAACTTCAAATACAAAAACTAGAATAAGAAATTTCCAATCATAACTGAGGGGTTCATCAAGCCCTCTTCATACACTGAAACTTTAGGGCTTTTATATTATTAATAAGGGAGTTTGAGTTGAATTAACTGCCTCTGTGGAGAAAAATGAAAAAATAGTTTCACACTCCAACCCTTTCCCTTTCCTTTCCAGCTGGCAGAAAAGAAAGACAGATTTCATAGGCAGAAACTTGATCCCTATCCAGTGGATTTGGACAGAGTTCTGCTAGCCAGTTCCTCAAGGACATGCTGCAATGAAAACAATTCCGAAAAATAAAGCATACAGGAAAAAAAAAAAATATATATATATATATCTGTAACATACATGTATATATATGTAACAGGCTGGAGGCAAACTTTTTCTTTTTTGTTTAGACAGTACTTTTAAAAAGTAGCTACACGAGCTCACGTGAAACCTTCATAAGATTGTATATCATGATACCTTAATAAATAAAGAAATAAAGAAAAGAAAAAGAAAAAGCAGATACATGAAATCAGTAAATCATACTTGTTATTGTTAGTTACACATCTATATGTATATATGTATTTACATGTATGTGTGTGTGTATATATATATATATAGAGAGAGAGAGAGAGAGAGACATAATACCTCTTTTAAACTGCACTTTTCATGGGATCTGAGATCGTCTTCATATTCTGTACCTTTTAAGTAAATATTAATTACTCTTCCCTACCTGGATAGCCATCTGGCAGAATGAAAATAATTAAAGTCAGATTGCCATTTCATTTCTAACAGCAAAATAAATCCCAGTAGATCAACAACTCCAACAATAAAAACAGACATCATGAATTACTAGTGGAATTTTAGCAAGAAGAAAAGCTTATAAAACCCAGATGCACTCAGAGAACAATCTAATATCAATACATTGATTTCACAGAAATTGTAAAATTCTGCATAGAAAGAAAATAGTACAAATGTCAAAAGAAAAACAAAGGACTGAGGCTTATTTTATTTAATATATAGATTTTAGGAATAAAAGTTTATATTATATGTATATTTTATGTAAACCAAATGAAAGAAAATGCACAAGTGGCAAAAACAGGCAATTAACTGGAGAAGAATTAAAAAAATTTTAAATATATGAAAGATGATTAACTTCATTGTAATTAAACAAATGAACATTATAATAATAATGAGAACCACCAATTCCTCACTTAGCAGGCTGGCACACAGGTCATAATATTTGATAACACAGTATAAGTGATAATATGGAAAAAAGGTCATCTTTATGTAATACAGAAGTGATAAAATTAGCATAAATACTGTGGAGAACAGTTGTTAATATTCCTCAACACTGAAAATGCGCATCTCCAACTAGCAGCTTTGCAAGATGAACTTATCCCATAAAGATATATTCCCACTTTTGCACAGACATATGAACAAAGATGTACTAGAATATCCAACTGGTGATGGGAAAAAATCCATTTGTCTTGTTTACCACCTTTCCCCTACTGCAGGCAAATTGTAATTCAGAAGCTAGTCATTGAATGAAGGAATGAACAGCACGCACGGCAGCACTGCCCTTGACCTGATGACACTTCTGTGTCCAGTAACAGGGGACTGCTTAATAAACTTTAGTACAATAAATGTAATAATACATAGCCCCCAAATAATAAGATGTATGTACACATTCTGTAATAGTTTGATCTCTGTGATCAATTGGGTAAAAAAAGACAAGATGTAAAACATATCCATATGTTTGTATGAACAGAATGTCTGGAAAGATAAACAAGTAACAGTTAACACTAAATGCCTCTAGACAGATGACTGGCAAACAAGGTTTGGGGTGGGGCCATTTTTTCCTTTAGAAAGTTGATTTTGAGAAACTTACTTGGCCCCTTTTACTATTATGAGCATTTTTAGCGCCCACATTCTTTTTCAATTAAAAATCAGTTATCAACGACAACAACAAAAAACCCTTATCCTGAGCAGTTGGGATTCTGTACTCTTAATACCTGCCCTGCCTCCCAACGAGCAGCATAACACCGAGCAAGCCGCCCGGAGAAAGGGCTCCATAAGGTCCGATTGCTGAGGGCTTGCCGGAGGCTAGGCTCTGTTCTGGGCACATCTCGTTCCTTTCAGCTGATTATGGAAACCGGTCAGGGGGGTAGGCGTTCTCCCCGTTATTTTACGGATGAGGATATTGAGCCCAGGGTGACAGAATTCAAGGTCACATCCCTCTCTTTCGATTCCTGTCTTCCTATCAGCCTCCTGTGTACCAGCTGTTAACTTACCTGGACAGACACAGAAGAACCACCTCATCCTCCGCCCTTCGGCTCAAAATCCTGCCACTTCAGTATTAACTATTCACAACACTATTTTGCTAGAATTTGGCTTTAGACCTTTAGTTTTAAGGGAGATTTCCTTTTCCCCTCCACACGTGGAGGTATCTACTGAAATGTGATAAATCGAAGCTTCCTACTTGTCAGCTGTTAGGATGTTTTATACCACCGGCCTTCTGCAAAAGCATTTCCCCCAAATTTTGTGGGTCGGGAGACTCGTCTAAGGCAGAGTTCCGGGGTTTGGGGTCAAACGGGCCATCACCCCAGACTGTACCAGCTTTTTCCAGGTGGCCCTTTTCCACGGCCCGGAGACGCTTGGAAGCCCCGGGGCCGGATTTCTACGAACACCTGCAGCCACGCCCGCCGCCAGGTGCGCTGGGCGCGTCCCACGGCCAGGCGCCCCACCACTTGGGCTTTGGCGTCGCCGGGGCGAGGCCGCAGGGGGCGCGGCGGGGAGGCCTCCTTACCCGGCCGGCCAGCTCCAGGTCGAAGTCCCGGGCGCGCAGGAAGCGCAGCAGGAAGGAGTCGGTGAGCGGCAGCGGCGCGAGAGGGGCGCCCGCCGCCCGGGCCCTCCGCCGCAGCTCGGCCAGGCTCGGCTGCAGCAGCGGCGAGTCGTCGGGCAGCGAGCTGAGCGGCAGCCCGGCCGCCGGGCCCGGCCGCGTCCCCGCCATGCCCGCCGCGACGCCTGCGGCCGCCGATCCCGCGCGGCTCGGAAAAGCGCGGGCCCCGCGCCACCCTCCGCCCCTCCTCCGGCGGCGGCCGCCCGCGCACCCCGCCCCGGACCCCGCGGCTGGCCAGTGGGTGCGCCGGGGCCGCCTCCTTTTCAAGGAGTCCACGCGGCGGGCAGCGGCGCTCGCCCCCCCGGCAGCACCCGGTGGGGACCCGCGCCCCCGACAGCACCGGTGGGGACCCACGCCTGGCCCGGCGAGGGCAGGCAGGTGTCCACCGCCCAGGGGGAGAGGTCGTGTTGGCCTCCACTGACCGCGATGAGTGGGGATGGCCAGAGGACTTTTTCCTTTTTCCCCTCTCTTCCCTCCGCCCTCCTTCTCTTTCTTTCTTCCCTCCTACCTCTCTCTTTCACTCTTTTCCTTCCTTCCATCCATCCTCCCTCCCGCCCTCCCTTCCCCTTGGAGCCAGGAGGAGCCTTAGGACAGCCATTCCCTCCGTCTGAGGCTGACTCTCCTGAGTCGCCCTTCTTGATGCTGCCATTAAGGCTCCAAACTGACTCCCCACCTCAAACTGTATTACAAGTGCGGTTTCTAAGTACACATTCCAAAACACCACCTTAACTGACTCACTACCCCTCCCCTTCTTCCTTAGCCAGGCCCCATCTTCTCAGTTTTTGGCACTTTACCCTGATGGTGACATATACAAATAAATAGCAAGTGCCAAAGAATTATTCTAAACATCATGTACTTCCTGTTACACCCACCGCCAGGTCTGGTCTCTCAATGGACAGCCAACTCCTTATATGACCTCATCTAATTATACACACACACACCTGTGATGGAGATGAAGCAGGGAAGATATGTGGAAACCACAAATGTTAAATTGGCTTTCTTGAAAAAATCTCTATCTGTTGCAGCTATCCTAGAATGGACCGTGTCCCCAAAGGGATTGCACGAGACTAATTCTTACTGAAGTATACCATGTGCCAGGGAAATGCTAGAATTGCACAAAAAAAATCAAACCAAAGCTTTTCTAAGAAGCTCACACAGGGTGGTGAGACTGCCATTTCATGGATACAGTGGACCCTTGAACAACACGGGCTTGAACTACACAGGTCCACTTATAATTTTTTCAAAAACATACGGAGATTTGAAAAAACATTTCATGTGACATTTGAAAAAAAACATTTTCTTTCCTCTAGCTTACCTGATTGCAACAATACAGTATATAATTGTATCATATAAAATATGTGTTAACTGACTGTTTATGTCATCAGTAAAGCTTCCATATTAGTAGATAAGTTTTTGGGGAATCAAAAGTTATGTGCATTTTCAGCTGTGCAGGGGAGTGGGAGACCCTAACTACCCTCCCTAGTTATTCAAGGGTCAACTGTATTTATTGAGTTGCTCCTGTTTCCAGACTTTGTTCTAGGTAAGGAATGTACACGTGTGAACAAAACAGACAAAACCCTTGTCTTTGGAGAATTTTCATTCTTGTGGAGGGAGAAAGACAATAAACAAGATAAATAAGCAATAAAATATGATATGAGAGGTGGTGATAGTGCTACTGGGGAAACAGCAGCTTGGCATTAGTGGCCGCACTGAAAACTTTGCTAGATAAAGGAGAGAGGAAGAGATCAAGAAGAAGAGAGAGAGAGGGAGAGGAAGAGGTCTAGGCAAAGGGGGTATACCATGCAAAGCCTTACCCAGAGCTCTAAATAATAAAAATATAAGGGAAACAGTCTCCTTTAGTAGTTTAAAGTGCTTAAATTAACAAGAGAGAGTATATAGTATGTTTTCTTCTTTCAAATTTTTTTCAACACATTTTTCTACCTGTTCTTAGTCCTTAGCATCTGCTTGTTTGAATTAGGCAGAAATTTCGGCGAGAGATCATGGACTAGCTCTAGTATCCTTTTTTGGAAGTGAGCTATGTGTGGGTTGGAGTCCGAATTTGTTATTTCTACATTTGTAAGACTCTTAAAAAATGAACAGAAAAGAATATTTACTGATTGATTGATTGAGGGAGCCCAGATACCTATAAGGCTCCTAAATATTCAGAAAGTGGCAGTGGTAGCAATGATCTGTAGCAAAATCCAATATGTGTAGTTAGTTCAGTTGAAGAAAAAAGTGCATTGTTAAGGAAACAGAAACAAAAAAAGCTGGTGAAGTGGTGGAATAGACATATAAGGTGAGACTTCCACACTAAAACTCGATTATTTTTTGTTAAATAATGCACACCATGCTTGTGTCTTTCAACAGTGTATCTGGGATCTGTGTAACAGTTTTAGAATTCTCAAATTCTCAACACAAATTTTCAGGAGATGTTACTCAGTTTTTGTTTTCAAGTATTTTCAGATTTGCTTCACTCATATTGTACCCTGGTGAGCTCTCAGGGTTACTAAAATGCATCCTGGCCTACTGGTACGAATATTCCAAGGGGGTTTGTGAAAGTAATGGTATGAGAAACAGAAATGGAAGGAAAAATTAGTTAATATTTGTTCAACTAGCTTACAGTTTACTCTGAAATTGTTTAATGATGAGTTACTCATCAACACAAAATAGTTTGTATACATACCAATTAGTTTATTTTGCTTTCAGCTTCATGAGAAAGACATAAATATTATTAATCACTGTTGAGAGAGAACTTTTGAAAAGGAATACAATTATGACTCTCATACAGATAATAAAATGAACACGTGTTAAAGACTTCACTTAAAACTTGTAAGCAGGGAACCAGGAAAATGTTATAACATAGGTTCAAAAGAGAAATCAAAACAGTGCACACTTATATGGAATAAACAAAGTTGAAATGAATATGCAAATAGAGGCAAAACTAACTTCCACAGTGAAGGAGGGAGACCAGTTGAAACTCTACCAAGTAGGACAGAATTTGCATGCTCTTAGCCAGGCAGTATTTGTCAAGGCTGTCAGTTATCTACAGTTAACAGAGTTGTGAAATATTCTAAATAAAAAGCAGATAATCCAAGGGATGTCACCTAGAGTCTATAAAATGCATATTTTCCCACTGAAGTTTTCCCATATATTTCCCATAGGTCACTTGGAAAACCTTATAAAAATTTTAAAGTAATATTATTATTTTTTTTAATATAATTTATTTTATTATCATTAATCTACAATTACATGTGCAATATTACGGTTATTAAACTACCCCTTCATCAGGTCCACCCCACCAACCCCGTTACAGTCACTGTCTATCAGCGTAGTGAGATGTTATAGAATCACTACTTGTCTTCTCTGAGTTGTACTGCCCTCCCCGTGCCCCCCAACATTATGTCTGCTAATCGTAATGCCCCTTTTTCCCTCTTATCCCTCCCTTCCCGCCCATTTTCCCCAGTCCCTTTCGCTTTGGTAACTATTAGTCCGTTCTTGGGTTCTGTGAGTCTGCTGCTGTTTTCTTCCTTCAGTATTTTTTCTTTGTTCTTATACTCCACATATGAGTGAAATCATTTGATACTTGTCTTTTTCGGCTTGGCTTATTTCACTGAGCATAATACCCTCTAGCTCCATCCATGTTGTTGCAAATGGTAGGATTTGTTTTCTTCTTATGGCTGAATAATATTCCATTGTGTATATGTACCACATCTTCTTTATCCATTCATCTACTGATGGACACTTAGGTTGCTTCCATTTCTTGGCTATTGTAAATAGTGCTGCAATAAACATAGGGGTGCATCTGTCCTTTTCAAATTGGGCTGCGGCATTCTTAGGGTAAATTCCTAGGAGTGGAATTCCTGGGTCAAATGGTATTTCTATTTTGAGTTTTCTGAGGAACCTCCATACTGCTTTCCACAATGGTTGAACTAATTTGCAGTCCCACCAGCAGTGTAGGAGGGTTCCTTTTCTCCACATCCTCGCCAACATTTGTTGTTGTTTGTGTTTTGGATGTTGGCCATCCTCACTGGTGTGAGGTGATATCTCATTGTGGTTTTAATCTGCATTTCTCTGATGATTAGAGATGTGGAGCATCTTTTCATGTGCCTGTTGGCCATCTGAATTTCTTCTTTGGAGAAGTGTCTATTCATGTCCTCTGCCCATTTCTTAATTGGATTATTTGCTTTCTGTTTGTTAAGGTGCATGAGTTCTTTATATATTTTGGATGTCAACCCTTTATCAGATACGTTTTTTATGAATATATTCTCCCATACTGTAGGATGTCTTTTTGTTCTACTGATGGTGTCCTTTGCTGTACAGAAGCTTTTCAGCTTGATATAGTCCCACTTGTTCATTTTTGCTTTTGTTTCCCTTGCCCGGGGAGATATGTTCATGAAGAAGTTGCTCATGTTTATGTCCAAGAGATTTTTGCCTATGTTTTTTTCTAAGAGTTTTATGGTTTCATGACTTACATTCAGGTCTTTGATCCACCTTGAGTTTACCTTTGTGTATGGGGCTAGACAGTAGTCCAGTTTCATTCTCTTACATGTAGCTGTCCAGTTTTTCCAACACCAGCTGCTGAAGAGGCTGTCATCTCCCCATTGTACATCCAAGGCACTTTTATCAAATATTAATTGACTGTATATGTTTGGGTTAATGTTTGGATTTTCTATTCTGTTCCACTGGTCTGTGGGTCTGTTTTTGTGCCAATACCAAATTGTCTTGATTACTGTGGCTTTGTAGTAGAGCTTGAAGTCAGGGAGTGTAATTCCCCCTGTTTTATTCCTCCTTCTCAGGATTGCTTTGGCTATTCGGGGTCTTTTGTGGTTCCATATGAATTTTAGAATTATTTGTTCCAGTTCATTGAAGAAAGCTGTTGGTAGTTTGATAGGGATTGCATTGAATCTGTAGATTGCTTTAGGTAGTATAGCCATTTTGACAATATTTATTCTTCCTAGCCAAGAGCATGGGATGCATTTCCATTTGTTAGTGTCCTCTTTAATTTCTCTTAGGAGTGTCTTGTAGTTTTCAGAGTACAGGTCTTTCACTTCCTTCGTTAGGTTTATTCCTAGGTATTTTATTCTTTTTGATGCAATTGTGAATGGAATTGTTTTTCTGATTTCTCTTTCTGTTAGTTCATCATTAGTGTATAGGAAAGCAACAGATTTCTGTGTGTTAATTTTGTATCCTGCAACTTTGCTGAATTCAGATATTAGTTCTAGTAGTTTTGGAATGGAATCTTTAGGGTTTTTTATGTACAGTATCATGTCATCTGCAAATAGTGACAATTTGACTTCTTCTTTACCAATCTGGATGCCTTGTATGTCTTTGTTTTGTCTGATTGCTGTGGCTAGGACCTCCAGTACTATGTTGAATAACAGTGGAGAGAGTGGGCATCCCTGTCTTGTTCCCGATCTTAGATGAAAAGCTTTCAGTGTCTCGCCGTTAAGTATGATGTTAGCTGTGGGTTTGTCATATATAGCCTTTATGATATTGAGGTACTTGCCCTCTATACCCATTTTGTTGAGAGTTTTAATCAGGAATGGATGCTGAATTTTGTCAAATGCTTTTTCAGCATCTATGGAGATGATCATGTGGTTTTTGTTCTTCTTTTTGTTGATGTGGTGGATGATGTTGATGGATTTTCGAATGTTGTCCCATCCCTGCATCCCTGAGATGAACCCCACTGATCATGGTGTATGATCCTCTTGATATATTTTTGAATTCGGTTTGCTAATATTTTGTTGAGTATTTTTGCATCTACGTTCATCAGGGATATTGGTCTGTAATTTTCTTTTTTGGTGAGGTCTTTGCCCAGTTTTGGTATTAGAGTGATGCTGGCTTCATAGAATGAGTTTGGAAGTATTCCCTCCTCTTCTATTTTTTGGAAAACTTTAAGGAGAATCGGTGTTATTTCTTCTCTATACATCTGGTAGAATTCAGAGGTGAATCCATCAGGCCCGGGGGTTTTGTTCTTGGGTAGTTTTTTGATTACCAATTCGATTTCGTCACTGGTGATTGGTCTGTTTAGTTTTTCTGTTTCTTGCTTGGTCAGTCTTGGAAGGTTGTATTTTTCTAAGAAGTTGTCCATTTCTTCTATGTTTTCCAGCTTGTTAGCATATAGATTCTCATAATATTCTCTTTTGATTCTTTGTATTTCTGTGAGGTCCGTCGTGATTTTTCCTTTCTCATTTCTGATTGTGTTTATGTGTGTAGATTCTCTTTTTCTCTTAATGAGTCTGGCTAGGGGTTTATCTATTTTGTTTATTTTTTCAAAGAACCAGCTCTTGGTTTTATTGATTTTTCTATTGTTTTATTCTTCTCAATTTTATTTATTTCTTCTCTAATCTTTATTATGTCCCTCCTTCTGGTGACTTTGGGCCTCATTTGTTCTTCTTTTCCAATTTCAGTAATTGTGTCTTTAGACTATTCATTTGGGAATGTTCTTCCTTCTTTAAATAGGCCTGGATTGCAATATACTTTCCTCTTAGAACTGCCTTTGCTGCGTCCCACAGAAGTTGTGGCTTTGTGTTGTTGTTGTCATTAGTCTCCATATATTCTTTGATTTCTGTTTTGATTTGGTCGTTAACCCATTGATTAATTAGGAGAGTGTTGTTAAGTCTCCATGTATTTGTGAGCCTTTTGATTTCTTTCTAAAATTTATTTCTAGTTTTATACCTTGGTGATCTGAGAAGTTGGTTGGTAGGATTTCAATATTTTTGAAATTACTGAGGTTCTTTTTGTGGCCTAGTATGTGGTCTATTCTGGAAAATGTTCCATGTGCACTTGAGAAGAATGTGTATCCTGTTGCTTTTGGGTGTAGAGTTCTGTAGATGTCTGTTAGGTCCATCTGTTCTAGTGTGTTGTTCAGTGCCTCTGTGTCTTTACTTATTTTCTGTCTGGTTGATCTGTCCTCTGGAGTGAGTGGTGTGTTGAAGTCTCCTAAGATGAATGCATTGCTGTCTATTTCCTCCTTTAATTCTGTTAGTATTTGTCTCACATATGCTGGCGCTCCTGTGTTGGGTGCATATATATTTCTAATGGTTATATCTTCTTGTTGGACTGACCCCTTTATCATTATGTAATGTCCTTCTTTATCTTTTGCTACTTTCTTCGTTTTGAAGTCTATTTTGTCTGATACAAGTACTGCAACACCTGCTTTTTTCTCTTTGTTGTTTGCATGAAATATCTTTTTCCATCCCTTCACTTTTAGTCTGTGTATATCTTTGGATTTGAGGTGAGTTTCTTGTAGGCAGCATATAGATGGGTCTTGCTTTTTTATCCATTCTGTTACTCTGTGTCTTTTGATTGGTGCATTCAGTCCATTTACATTTAGGGTGATTATTGATAGGTATGTACTTATTGCCATTGCTGGCTTTAGATTCGTGGTTACCAAGGGTTCAAGGGTTGCTTCTTTACTATCTAACAATCTAACTTAACTTTCTTGTTAAGTTATTGTAAACACAGTCTGATGTTTCTTTCTTTCTCTCCCTTCTTATTCCTCCTCCTCCATTCTTTCTATAATAGGTGTTTTATTCTTTGCCTTTAGTTAGTATTTGGATGGTCTGCTTTCTTTGCTATGATTTTATTTTCTCTGGTGACATCTTTTTTAGCCTTAGGTGTGCTTCTATCTAGAGCAGTCCATTTAAGATATCCTGTAGTGGTAGTTTATGAGAGGCAAACTCTCTCAACTTTCATTTGTCTGGAAATTGTTTAATCCCTCTATCATATTTAAATGATAATCGTGCTGGATACAATAATCTTGGTTCGAGGCCCTTCTGTTTCATAACGTTAAATATATCATGCCATTCTCTTCTGGCCTGTAAGGTTTCTGTTGAGAAGTCTGATGATAGTCTGATGGGTTGTCCTTTGTAGGTGATCTTTTTTCTCCCTCTAGCTTCCTTTAATACTCTGTCCTTATCTTTGATCTTTGCCATTTTAATTATTATGTGTCTTGGTGTTGTCTTCCTTGGGTCCCTTGTGTTGGGAGATCTATGAGCTTCGGTGGACTGCGAGACTACTTCCTTCCCCAGCGAGGGAAAGTTTTCAGCAAATATTTCTTCAAAGACACTTTCTATCCCTTTTTCTCTCTCTTCTTCCTCTGGTACTCCTATAATGCGAATATTGTTCCGTTTGGATTGGTCACACAGTTCTCTTAATATTCTTTCATTCCTAGAAATCCTTTTATCTCTCTCTGCCTCAGCTGCTCTGTCCTCCTGTTCTCTGTTTTCTATTCCATTAACAGTCTCTCGCATCTCATCCATTCTGCTGTTAAGCCCGTCGATCGCTTGTCTGATTTCTGTATTGTCTTTCCTCAGTTCCCTCACTTCCTCCCTCAGCTCTTGCACATTTCTCTGTAGGTCCATCAGCATGGTTATGACTTTTATTCTGAATTCTTTTCAGGAAGACTGTGCATTTCCATCCCTTCAGACTCCCTCTCTGGGGTTGTCTGGTTGATTTTGGTCTGAACCATATTCCTCTGTCTTTTCATGGCTATATGATTGGTCACTGATAGTTGCCACATATGTCAGCTGGGCTCTTTAAGACTTTTAAAAGAGAAGAAAAAAAAAGAGAAAAAAGAAGAAAAAGAAGAAAGAAAGAAAGAAAAAAAAGAAAAAAAGAAAGAAAAGAAAATACAAAAACAAAACATAACAACAACAAAAAAACCCAAAAAATGCCCACCGGACGTAGATTCTGTGGGAATGCTGTAGGTGGCGCTATTGCCCCACTATTCCACAGCTGTGACTGCGCCACTCCGCAGGGCCCTTTATCGCTCTGGCAGGGGTGGGAACGAATAAGAGGCTGTTGATCTCAGTGAGAAGTGTTAAGTATGGCTACGCTTCCTCAGTCGCCAGCTAAGGCGTCTGAAACTCCCCAGGACTCCCAGCCTGCTGGGCTGAGTGTGCTGGGGCGATCCGGCTCCTCCGCTCGGCTCCTGTCTCTTTAAGACCACTGAAGAAAGCGCGCGCTTTTTTTTTTTCCTTCCCGGGAGCCGGCTGCAAGCACCCTGGCGCGTTCCCTGCTCAGATCCTGCCCCTCTGTCTCTCCAATCTCCGCTGCACTGCGCAATGTGGGTCAGCGCTCCCCGCGCAGATCCCCGGGGCTGGCTACTTCGCGGGGTGCACTTCCACTCCCTCCCGGCTCTGAATCCTCTCCTCCCGCCGGTGCGCTGGGGTGGGGGAGGGCTCGGGTCCCGCCGGGTCGCGGCTCCGTATCTTACCCGCCTCTTGGGGTGCCGAGTCCTCTCGGGTGTAGCTGCACGCTGTGCGCTTTCCTGTGTATTCTCATCTCTCTTTTAGGAATAGATGTATTTGCTGTGTTTTCGTAGATAAATATAGTGTTGGGAGGAGATTTCTGCCCCCCTGCTCACACCGCCATCTTCCCGGAGGTCCCTAAAGTAATATTGTTATGGAAAATTTCTAACATACATAGAATAGCAGTGAATACTAATAGCAGTGATCCTGCTTCAGCAACAAATGGTATTTTGCCAATATTGTTTTATAAGCTAATTACTTTAAAGAATACCTACATATCTTTTTTGTTTTTGGTAAATACTTTAAGGTGCATTATTTTCTTCTTTTACATTTCCATAATACCACTTTTCACACCTAAAAAAAATTAGCAACAATTCCACAATATCATCTCATATCCAGCCTGTATTCAAATTTCCCTGATTGTTTCAAAAATACCTCTTTTGAATTATTTGACTTAGGATCCACGTAAATCCATACATTGGGCTTTCTTGGTGAGCCTAAATGTTAAGAATAGCCATCCTTTTTAATTTTTTTATTAAAATATCATTAATTTGTTAAGGTAACCAGATCAGCCTCCCTTAGGATTTACCACATTCTAGATTTAGTGGATTTCTTCTTTGTGACATTATGAAGTAATTTCTTTTCTCCTACATTTGCTACAAATGATAGTTATATCTAGAGGTTTGATTAGGTTTAGGCTGAATCTTACTTTGGTAAGAATATTTCACGAGGTGTCTCTTCTTTGCATCACATGAGGCCATACATAATATCTGTGCTGTCTCCCTTTTGGTAAACTAACATAGATCAGTTGATTTAGAGGCTCTCACTTGCATCCATACATTTCAAAGTTTTCTATTTCCCCTTTATCCAGTGGTTTTAGCATTTGCTGATGACAATCTTTGCTTAGGTCATTACTTTATTAGGGACTGAAAAATGGTCATTTCCTAATTTATATCATAGAAGGAAATTTTCCTATAAATAGGAATTTTCCCTTATCAACTATTTTGTTAACTGAAAATTCCATTTCTGTAGGAAAGGGAAGATAAATGCTTGGTTGTTTTCATTAACTGGTTGGCAATATTTACTAAATCTGAAACTATTCATGACCTAGGAGTAGCAGTTTCACTCCTACATATGTGGAACACATGTACTACAAAATATGCGTGCATGTGTGTAAAACACATATGTTTAACAGAAGATGTGTAAAATCTTTTTCATAGGATTTCTATGTTATGTCCCAAATTGGAAACAATGTCTGTCGACACTTGTGGTATGTTCATACTGTCAAGTACTACATGTAACAAGAATGCAGGAACTAAAACCACACATTAATAGCATCTCACCAACACCAGGCTAAATTAAAAAAGGTAGGCACACAAGAGTTTGTGCTATATTGGTCCACTGATAACAAGCTTAAAACCTGGCAGAACTACCATCTATTAGAAATCTGGATATTGATTTACCCGTGGGGCCAGGTAGCGATTGGAAGGGGACAAAAGTGCTTCTATTCTTACTCATTCCTACTGGGTTGTCAGAGTTGCAAGGTGTTTTAAGTAGAGAGAACTAGAAAAAAATATTTTTTAAAGAAAAAATACATCATGAGTTCATACCTTTTTCCAAATCAAACTTAAGATGGCCATGTTGTTACTGATCATCTTTGGTTTTATATTTGTATCCCTCTTTTCTTACACTAAAAAGTCTTACCACCCATTGGTATTAACATAATTACTTACTTCTTTTAATCATATAATTTACATGTCATTTAAAATTGGCAGTATCAGTAATACCACTAAAAATAAGATGATTGAATGCAGTAAAAGTTTTCTTTGTGATACTTTTTATGCTTAGGATTTGTCTATGGGGGAATAAAATTTACCTGGATTGCTCTATTTTCCTATAAAAAGGCCAAGACCCACAGAAACATCTTCACATACCATGAGAATTAGATATATACTCATGTGTCTGGTGAATTGCACTGACTTGAGAGGATAGTAAATCTTCTCATTTACTGGAGAAGGTGAAAAAACGAAATCTCAGTTCTCGGGTTAAGTCCTCATGGTGTTAGGAAGACTTCCCCATGTAGGAAGACTGGAATGACTATCTTCTTAGGAATTTACATTTCAAGGAGAAGTCTGAGAACTAGTAAAAATGGCAAAAAAAAAAAAAAGTGTAAATAGTAAAAGCTGAGAGTCCACAGAGACTAGTGGATCTATTTAGCTGCTAGAGAGATTTCATTTACATACCAAAGGTATGGTGGTAGGCAAGGAGGAGACTGTTTTAGGAGCAGAGGAAGACAGCTGCCTCTTGCTCCTTTATATGCAGAGAAAAATCATTTTCCTAAATACTCTCCTATGCAGAGTTTGGCAACTCACATAGGAAAAGTTGCCTTTCGTTCACATCTATTCACCCTGGGGTCAAGGACTAGGGCAAGGTAGACGACTACGTTAATTACTGACTGCAAAGTATTTTGTAGGAACTCTGTCTCTGACCCACAACACCTCAGGTGCACTCAGGATAAAATTAATAAAGATGAATATTAAAAACCTAACAGTATCCTATTAGGGATATACAGTCAAAATATGGTGTTTTAAATTCACTTGAAGGAATCCTTTTCTTTGTAGGGGTTATGCAACCAATTCGATAAGTAAATTGATTTGTCCCTCTAGCCCACCTTTTTTTTTTCAGCTTTGAGTGCTTAGTTCTCCTTTTTTAGAATTTAACTTTGATTTTTAATTAAGTAAAACATTAACCAGTTTCAGAGTCAAGAAATATAAATGAAGGTACACTCAGAGAAGCTGTATTTTTGCATGTGTTCCCCTAACTCCTGCTCTTCTCTTTCCTTCACAATCTTTTTAGGATTGGTTAATGCTTCCATTTTCTCCATTTGAAACTAAAAGCAAATATGTATAACAAGTTACACAAAAGATAGCATAACATAAATGCTTTTTATGTCTTACTTTCTTCACTTAACAGTATCTGAGAAATTGTCTCAGTGGAAAACAGAAGGCATCCTCAGAAGGAAAGGTTGCCTGCAGTTTGAAGAAGGGGACCATTTAGCAGAGTGGGCAAGAAACCAACAGGGGTGAGCAGAACAAGGCACGGCTTTACTAAAATCCCTAGAGGTCCATCCTGTGATTCTCCTAAGGGAGCATCTCTCTTTGCCATGAACATTTCCTGCCCCACTGTCAGAGTCATGAAGCTCAAACGTCAGGACAGCTGGCACTGTGCCTGGACCGAATGCAAAGGGTTTTCTTACTTCTAGCCCCATTCAACACCGGCAGCCTAATGGCTGGACACTAACTGGACTGGAGCAACACTCTCAAATGAGGTCACAGGTGGCCTTCAAAATCCGAAGGGGCCAACCCAACTTCGTGCCTCTTCCTTTCCAAGTGGAGCAACTTACTGCTCCCTTTGGAGGGAAGTATCTCAACATGCCGCAGGCTAGAAATATCATCAGTGTGACAGCACCTGAACTAACGTGAAGTTTCTCTCCTGCCTCTGGAGTACAGCATTCTTACAGAAGCACTTGTTGGCTATGTCTGGTTCACCAGGCCCAATTAACACCTAACAGTGTAACAGACTAGCATGCCGAACACTTTCCGTTTTCACTTCAGATGCACCTTCCACTCCTCTCCCATTCTGAGCGCTGATTGATTGGTTTCCTCGGTTTGCCCCTTGCCCTCTGGCTCCCAGCTGTGCTTGGCCAGCGGCAGGCACTGACCAGAGACGGGGACAGTCTGAGGTCAAGGCTTTCTTCGGGTGGCTGTACCCCTCAGTCGCAGCCCACCATGCCTCTTGGGCAGCCCTCTCTTCCCAGCACATCTGTTCTCTCTGAGTTTCTGTAATGACCCACTCCTTGACACTCAGGTCTGTCGTAGTTAGCTACCACTGCTATCACAAGGGCCGCAAGCAGGTGGATTAAACAACGGAAATTTATTCTCATAGTTCTGGAGGCAGAAGTCCAAAATCAAAGTGTAGACAGGACTGGTTCCTTTTTTGGAGGCTCTGAGGGAGAATCTGTTCCATGTCCCTTGCTAGCTTCAGGTCCTTGCCGCAATCCTTGTCATTCCTTGGTTGATGGCTGCAGCCCTCCAGTCCCTGTCTCCGTCATCATACGGCATCTCCCCTAGGTATCTGTGTTTGTGTCTCTATTTTTTGTTCTTATAAGGACACAGTCATATCGAGTTAAGAGTACACCATAATCAAGTAAGACCTCATGTTAACTTAACTATACCTATAGCGCTCCTTTTTCCAGATAAGCTCACATCATTTGTTCTGGGAAGGCCATGAATTTTGGGCAGACACCTTTCAACCCAGTTCAAAATCTGAGGGTGGTAATGACTTTGCGTTTCCCATCCCTTCTCTGTTGTAAATAGTCCCTTTATTAAACTATCCCAAACTCTCCAATCTGAGTGTGCCATCTCCTTCTGTCAGAACTCTGACCAACCAGTGCGACACCTGAAGACGATTAGAGCCTCCGGGCTACAGTGCAGAAGAAAGCAGAAGAGTTTGCACAGCCCTTAAAGTCAGATCACAATACTAGCCGCAGAAAAGCAAACTGCTTCTGACCGTCTTCACTGAGAGAAATTGGAGACTAGCCCAGTGTTTCTTTGCTCCATTCAACCACATCTAAACCCGTAGCTACAATTGGTAGTAACACCTGAATGAGTTTGTAATGATTCACAGTCATGACTAAGACCCATTTGGCTTTCGGAAGTAAAAGAGCAATTTACAGAGCCCCACACCCATAGTCACCCAGAGAATAGCTACTACTTCTGGTTAACTACCTTGGAGATAGCATGAGAATGGCAGTACCATGGAGGGGGAGTGAGGTGGTCAGTTTTCAAGGGCCTCTATTTGGCTCTACTAAAATACACTTACTCCATTGGTCATAACCAGTATGGGGATTCTGCCAAATGCCAAATATGCTTATTTCCATTACACAATCTGTGAGTGAGGAGATGACCATAGTATCAGTCTTCTATCCATCAGATCAATTGTAAAATAAACTCAGGTCAAACTTCATCTATCACTTGATCTCCATAAGCCCACGATGACTGGAGACCCTAGCAGCAATTTGGGACTCTGGGGATTAGTTTCATAATATCTGGTAGCCCTCAGAAGCCTCTGAGTGTTTCTCTTCCCCCATTACTGTTATTCTGATAAATGGCTGCAGGTCCCTCTGGGCTTGACTGAGGACAAATGGTCATATTATATACCTTATATGAATAGGAAATGTCTTCAAGAGGACCTAGCGTTTCTCTCAATCTAGGATCCTCACATCTATAAACTGGGTAGTTATTTAAATGTGTAAACTCCGTACTTAATTGTCCATTTTTGAATGATGCACACCATTATTTAGCTGTGCATTAAGAAGCATGTGGATTACTAAAAGTAAAAATTGCTCCCCTTGTTAGAAATTGTATTCTACAAATTGTTGTCAATCATTCATTTGAAAATGACATGTGTTAAACAAAGACTTCTACACCCCTATCATGTGTCACGCAATATTCTCAGCTCTTTACAAATACGAATTCATTTATTTTTTGCCACAATGCTACAAGGTAGAGTCTATTACGCCAATATTATAATTGAGGAAACTGAGGAACAGAGAAGTTAAGCAACTTGCCTAATAATCAATCACACCGCTGGTGATCAGTCCAGTTAAGACTGTTTATGATTAAGAGGCCATACACCCAGCCGTCGTGTCCTGATGCCTCAAAAGTGCAATTATTTTTCAAGTGTATTTAAATTGTGGAAACCAGATAATTTTAATATAGAATTGACTGATCGGGTCAATGTAGCTGTCATTATGAGTGACAAAATGAAAACAAAGACATTGAGTAAATATTGAATATCACTAATACCTACCATTTTGCAAGAAACTATGTTAGATATTTTAATACATTATCTCTTATTTCACAAGAGTGTTGCAATGTGGATAATCTTACTATTTAGAAATGAGGAAACTGGGTCTCAAGAGGTTAGTCATTGCTATGAAACCTAATGCCACTCAGCTCTTGAGTGCTGGTAAGATGACTAGACCCAGTACAGGCGTCATGTATTTGTGTACCTGAGCCTCTGGCATGTTGGGAATGTTTATTTAGACCTCTCCTCTGGGACATGGTATTTGACCCTGATTACATTTCAAATCCAGCAGCTGAGAATGAACCCTAGAATAACTCTCCTTTCTTAAGGGCACAATTTAAGCTCATCTGGACCCACAGAGGCAAATCCCGCACTGGTTCTCATATTCAGTGAGACAGATGACACAGTCTTTCCTGTGGTAAAGCCAAAAGCCCTGGGCTTTAGGATCAGACCAGAGTTGGAGTCCAACCCTGTTTCTCACCAGATGTGGGACTCTAAGGAAGTGCCTAGCTGCGAGGCTCGGTGTCCTCCTCTCTGAGTGGGGTTCCCTCTATGGCCTCATGGGGATGTTGCGAGGGTCGTATCAGATGTGATGACATATGTGAAAGTATGTTGTGGGTAAATAGAGATTTAGGATAATGAGCATCCTTTTGTTTATTCAAGATCTGTACTTTGTTAAGAATGATTCATAATATATATTTTTCTTCGAAGTACCAAAACGCTCACATATATTCTTGATTTTGAGGCATGTAGTCTATTGTGATGACTGTCCTTATCTGACCTTGAGCAGTGACACCTAACTTTATCCTGAGTCCCTGAGCTTCACTTCATTGCTCCTGAGGCACACATTTTTCCACAGAGTTTACATCTCTGAAGTTGGGATGTAGCTGAATGGCTTTCTCCAACTGATGTTTAGTCAGGTCACAGTTGTGACGTAGTAGATGTTGCTTGTGCGTATCACAAGGGCCAGGATGAAGACTGGCCAAAGGACTGTGAGTGACATGGAAGCAAATCCAGAGATTAAAGTGTGGTACAATGGATGCAGTCTGGAGATAGAATAGTTGTGCAAATGTTTATATTCATAAGAAAGGATTTATCCATTTAATCATTCAAGTGTGTACAATTAGGTGGCATTAAATACATTCCCAAGGTGTCCACCACTCTCTATACCTAAACCTTTTTCATTATCCTCAACCAAAACCCATTAACCAGTAACTCCTCTCCCTCAAGACCCTGGTAACCTCTATTCTATTTCCTTATCTATCAACATGCCCATTCTAGTACCTCTTATAAGTGGAATCATACATACAACATTTGTCCTTCTCTGTCTGACTTATTTTACTTAACATAGTTTTCATGGTCCATTCATGTTGTAGTATACATCAAATTGCATTACTTTTTATGACTGAATAAAATATCATATTTTTTCTTTTCCCATTTTTCTGTCCTTGGACACTGGGGTTGCTTCCATTTTTTGGCTATTGTGAATAACATTGTTATGGTCATTGGTGTGCAAGTATCTGTCCAAGTCCCTGCTTTCAGGCCCTGTGGGTATATATATAGGATTGGACTTCCTGGTCTAAATGGCAATTCTATCTTTAACCATTTGAGAAACTGCTGAACTGTTTTTCATAGAGGCTGCCATTGGTGCAAATATTTATCTCCTGTCAACCAAACATTCAAGGGCATAAACCAAATGGTTGCTGGCAAGATATGGGGGTATTGGTTAATCAGATGTAATTATTAACATTCTCAATGTTAATATGAAGTAGCTCTACTTAATTGTAAATCTGGCTTAGCGTTCAGAACCAATGAGGCTTAATTCTTTCATGTACTCAAAAAATGCTGCATTTTGATGTGATAATAATTACGTAAAAAAAAATATTGACATGGATGACTGAATTAAAAAGTTATACGAAAGAGGTGGTTCTTGGGTGTGAAGAAATCTTAGGAATGTATTAGCCAAAATATTTTATTAATACTATCTTTCATTGAATCTAAGGTGCCATGCATTGTAAAGCAATATTTTATGTATGTTGTGAAAATAAAAATGCATTAAATTATGATGCATTGCTATGGCATCACTAATTCTAATATATTTCCTGATTTCAGTGATGTAAAAATGTGAAAAAAATGTGCCTTAGACTCACTAATATAGAGTATTTCCCTTTTTAATGTATTCATAAGAGTTATTGAGTTGTATATGATAAAAATAAGTTGAAAAGAGTTCTATAAATATTCAGGTGAAAGGAAGATACGATTGTGCATAATGTTTTTCTTTTTAAGTGATACCTGAAATAATGTGCCATTTACAATCAATGGCATCTTAAGTTTGATAATATATCAGCTTTACCTGTACTTTTGATTTTGTAAATTTCCTAGTCTGGACTTAAATTATGACTCTATGTCTTGCCAATGGGTTTCAGCCCCAGGTAAGTTCACTATGGATTCAGTGTGACCAAAAAAATGACAGTAGAATGTTTGTGGGGTGAAAAGGTTATATTCAACTTTATTTCCACGGTGGCAGGTCAATCACTAAAATCTTGTGCACTCAGAGCGAGTCTGCATGCAGCAAGCCAGTCTCTGCCTCTGGGCCTCTCTGCCCACACAGCCGTCCTCTGGGCCCATGTCCTTGGCACTGCCACCACTCCAGCCTCGCTCTGCTCTCCTGCAGCCTTGCAGCCATGCTACCGTGTCTCCCAGAGCACTGGGCGGGGCTCTTTTTAGAGTCAGTACAATGCAGTGCCCACATGTGTGTAGTAAGCTAGCCAACCAGGGCGAGGTGAGAATCCTGGCCACAGGAACCTTCATTTTATTCACAGTCTAACTCCCAGTTACCAGTACCCACCTGTTTTGACCTTTTATTTAAGAGGTACAACACCAAGTCCTGGCAGTTTGAACCAACTAAATCTTTCCTTTTGGGGGTGGCTATGGAAGTTTTATATTTTGTTGCTGAGGTTTAGGCATGAACTAAGTTTTGCAAGTCCTGATTTCTGACCCAGATAGGAGTGTTCATACATCTCTTCTACTTAACAAATGATAATCAAGACAGTATTTCCCAACTTGGACCAAACAGAATAATTTACCTGAGGTTTTATTAAAGACAGAGATTTCCAGCCCCATCCAGACCTATCAAACAGAATCTCCAGGAAAGAAGTCTAGAAATCTGGATTTGTAACAAACACTCCAGGAGATTTTTAGGATAAAGCAGTTTGAGAACTACTAAGTGAAGATAGTCTATTTTATCTCTCTCACCTGCAGATTGTGTGAGTATAAAATCGGCATGATATCTGCCCTTTATGACCTTGATGATCTGCCTTGTTGATCAAGGAGATACCACGGAGCTGTCTGAACATTCAAAAGGATTTGCTCAATAATCTCATTTTTTAAAAAACTAAATTTAGCTCTTCTAAATTCCACTTAGCTTAAATCCAGGAATTCACATCCCCAGTGGTTAGTTTTAATTCTGTTCTGCTAAAATATGCCACAGTTAAGGAAGAAATGATTATAACAATAGTCTATGTCCACATCTGTTAACATAATATTTGTGTCCTGAATTTTGTTCACTTAGGCACATAGACCTGTTTTCTAAGGCTTTAGATACATAAATGGAGTTTTTTTGGCTGTTGAGGTTACCCTAAACCTCATGTCATCAAAGAGACCTATGGGAAAGTACTTGCAAACCACAGTTTGTTAAAGGAAACATCAGATCTCTTAGGAACAACTTGCTTGTAACCTTGGCCTGTATGGCTCTGTTTCTTAGTAAAGTCAGCAATTTCAGGTGCAAATTATAATTGTAATAAATAATATAGATTATAAAAGGGTAAATAACACTGAGGTCATAACTTCAGCCAGTCTCCTCGAGAAATCAGGTCTGCCTCAATTCACCACTGTTAGAATACAGCACAGATGATCTCCATGTAGCCTAGTGCCCACTGAGTGCTAAACTGAGGATTTTTACTGCATTACATACACATTACACATTACATATTACATAGATACATGCTAACTATATGCCAGGGATTATACTAAGCTCTTCATATATTTTGTCTTTTACATATTGGCCATCTATTTTGAAAGAAATCATTCTAACATCTTCCAGCAGCAGTAATTCGTCTTACAAATACTTGCACAATGCCATCTGTGTGCTAGGCCCTGTGAAAGAGCACACGGATTTTTATTTTGGAATCACTAAGCTAAAACAGCTTATTTCAAAACTTCAATGAAGAGAATCATTCAGTGTCTCTTCCTTATCTAAAAAAGGAAAGAACTGGACAAGATAGTTTCTCAGGTACAAACTTTATAGCTCTAAAAAAATTCTGAGCCTTTCAACCTAAAATTGATAATATCTTGAATGACAGACTTTTTATGGCTAACATTACATCCATTAGAAAATGTGAAAATCTTTGTATGAAAGTACTTCTACGTGGTGGAAAAGTAAAATGAACATAAGTAGCTGCATCTACACAGCATGTAGCATTTATAATTAACACTAAGAAAAGTTCCCTTTACAAGTGATCTCTCATCCCTAGTAAGCAGGATGATAGTGACAGTGACAATTGAGAATGGAATTTTATGAGAGAAACTATTTCCTGTACTAGTTTTTATTTAACATCTGATTAAGCATATAGTGTCAATTTGTCTTGTTTCATAGATAAAAGGTAAAACATAATTCTGTTATATGAAAATTATTTATTATAGGTTATCTTATTCCCAGAATGGGAATAAATATCTGTATGAAAAATTTTTAGAAGGAATTAGGCAATCAGGCATCTGCAGTCTGTTTATTCAGTGGTGGCCTTTGGTACTCTACCCAGAGTTGTAAATATCCAAAGACCAACCCAGCATGTGTTTACATAGCTTTGCCCTCAGAATTAGTTCAGGAGATGAGTTACACAGATTAACCAAGTTCAAATAATACTTCAAAATAATATTTCATTAAGTTTGTAGTACATTAAAACTGTTTATATATACAGTGTAATATTATTCAGCTATAAAAATGAAAGAAATCTTGCTATTTGTAACAATGGATGGAACTAGGAGACATTATGCTAAATGAAATAAGGTAGACAGAGAAAGACAAATACTGTATGACCTCACTTATATATGGAATCTAAAGAAAAAGAAAATACTAGATTTGGGCTTATTTGTTCTTCTTTTCTAGTTCCTTGAGATGTAAAGTTAAGTAGTTTATTTGAGATTTTTCTTATTTCTTGAGACAGGCATTTATCACTACAATCTTCCCTCTTAGAAATGTTTTTGGTGTATCCTGTAAGTTTTGGTATGCCGTATTTCCATTTTCATTTGTCTTCAAGGTAATTTTTAATCTCTCCTTTGACTCATCAGTTGTTCAATAGCATGCTGTTTATCGCCACATATTAGTGAATTTTCCAGTTTTCTTCTTGTAATGAGTTTTAGTTTCATACCACTGTGGTTGGAAAAGACATGATTTCAGTCTTCTTAAATTTATTAAGATTTGTTTTGTGTCTTAACATATGATTTGTCTTAGAGAATGTTCCATATACACTTGAGAAAATGTGTATTCTATTGCTTTTGGATGGGATTCTGAACTTTTCTTTGTGAGACTTTTTAATTACTCTTTCTTTTTACTTGCTCTAGTTATATTTAGATTTTCTACTTTTTGATCAAGTTGTGATAGTTTGTGTCTTCCTAAGAATTTGTCCATTTCATCTAGGTTATCTAATCTGTTAGCATAGAGTTGTTCACAGTATTCACCTATACTCCTTTTTATTTCTCTAAGGTCTGTAGTAATGTTCTTTCTTTCATCCCTGGTTTTATAAATGTGAATCTTCTCTCTTTTTTTCTTAGTCTACCTAAACTTTTGTCAATTTTGTTGATCTTTTTGAAGAACCAACTGTTAGTTTTATTGATTCTCTCTACTGTTTTTCTATTTCATTTATCTTCACTCTAATCTTTATCATTTCCTTCCCTCTGCTATTCTTGAGTTGAGTTTGCAGCGGAGTTTTTTGTTTTGTTTTGCTTTGTTTTGCATCAGTTCCTTAGAACAATAGCTCCTTATGGCATAAAGTTAGGTTATTGATTTGAGATCTTTTTTTTTTATGGAAGCATTTAAAGCTATAGGTTTCCTGCTGAGCACCGCTTCCAGTGTATTCCATAAGTTTTGGTATGTTGTGTTTTATTCAGCTCAAAGCATTATCTAATTCCTTTTGTGGTCTCTTCTTTGACCCAATGGTTTTTTAAGATACATTGTTTAAATTCCACAGATCTATGAATTTTTTGTTTTCCCTTCTGTTATTGATTTCTACTTTCATGCCATTGTGGTCAGAGAAGATACTTTGTTCGACTTTAGTCTTCTTAATTTATTAATACTTGTTTTGTGGACTACATATCTAGGAGAATGTTCCTTGTGAACTTGAGAGGAATGTGTATTCTGCTCTCATTGGGTAGAGTATTATATAGATATCTACTTGTCCTAGCTGAGTCATAATATGTTCAAGTCTTCTGTTTCTTATTGATATGTCACACTATTTTACTCATGATTGAAAGCAGGGTATTAATTTGTTTTCCTTTTTTTATTTATTAGTATCTCCTCTAATCTTTATTATTTCCTTGCAATGCTCATTCATGTATCTAGATCTTTAAACATATTCATGGTTATTTCTTTAGATATCTAGCATTACTGGGTCAAAGAGTATGAGCCTTTTAAAATGTTGTGATACATGTTAATAACCTTCTTCCAGAAAAACTGAACTAGTCAATAAATCCACCAAAAGGAGCACCTATTTTTCCAACATATTACAATTTTTATATACAATTAAATAAGCAGGTTAAAATTCCAGTGCAGCAATACTGTATCAATAGGGTGAGGTAACTAAGCAAAAATCAGATATGCAGCTATATTAGTTTTCTATTGCCACTGTAACAAACTGCCACAAACTTAAAATGACATGAATTTATTTTCTTACAGTTCTGGAGGCCAGAAGTTCAAAATCAATTTTACTTGGCTAAAGTTGAGGTGTTTGCAGGGCTTGTATATTCTACAGACTTTTGAAAGAAACCTCACCTCCTTGGATTTTTCAGCCTCTAGCCTGTGTTCTTTGGCTTGTGGCCTTTTCCTTCATATTCAAAGCACGCCACTCCAGGCTGCTTCCATTGTCACACAGCCTTCTCTGCTGACGTTGACGTCTCCTGTGTCTCTCTTTTAAAAACTATTGTAATAACTTCACATCCACCTGGATAATCTGGTATTGTCTCCCTAGCTCAAGATCCTTAATTTAATCACACCTGCAAATTCCCTTTTGTTATATAAGATATCATTCACAGTCTCCAGGAAATAAATAGCTGTTTGGAAGTCATTATTCAGCCTATGACATGAACCTTTTATAGATACTACATAATTTATTCACAAGTAATAAACTCTGAAATATTTTTAATTGCTCAATTTGTCTAATAGTACAATATTACAACTAATGTCACTGAAGTTCAGTTGCATTTATTGACAAAATTACCAAGAAAAAAGCTGAAGAGAATATATCAGAATGAGATAAATTTTTGATGACTGAAGCTATGAATCAGAGAGATCACCAGGGGACAAATGTGCAGCAAAGGGGGAAATTTCCTGAGCCTTACTAATAAAGGCCCTCTGGACCGGAACAGTTAGGATTTTTGCATAGACTGCTCTAAATGGCATACACAATTACATGCATGTAATCATCCATGTGCCATAATTTTAGATTATTGTAGCTGAATATCTGAAAGTTAAGAACTATTAGTAACTGGAAAAATTACTGATTCAGATTGCTTCAAGTATTAGATTGTAAATTAGTGCTTCACAAAGTGTGGTCCAGATATCCTCATTTATCACCAAGCACCTCACAGTTAACAGGGTTAGATATATGCCTGTCTACTGTTTATGATAAACCATTGCTTATATTATCATTTACTATAAATCAATTTTCTATCATATTTAATAGAAATATTGCCTTAGTATTGCCTTAAATCGGCACTAAAGTTGCAGTGAGGTGATCTGTTCTTGTTAACTGGTAGTGATACAATGAAGAGATTGATGGAGGGTTAAATAAATGACTTGAACTTCAAAACAAGATCAAAGTAAAACAGCAGCAGACTCACAGAACCCAAGAATGGACTAATAGTTACCAAAGGGAAAGGGACTGGGGAGGATGGGTGGGAAGGGAGGGATAAGAGAGAAAAAGGGGCATTAACGATTAGCAGACATAATGTGGGGTGGGGGGCACGGGGAGGGCTGTACAACTCAGAGAAGACAAGTGATGATTCTATAGCATCTCACTACGCTGATGGACAGTGACTGTAATGGGGTGGGTGGGGGGACCTGATGAAGGGGTAGTTTAATAACCATAATATTGCACATGTACTTGTAGATTAATGATACCCAAATAAATTATATTAAAAAAAACAAGATCAAAGTTTGAGAACTATTGGGTCTTAAAAAGCAATTAATTAATTTCACTATAGCACCACCTAGTGGAACTTTAGGAGAAAGTAATTGGTTTTCTATTAGTCTTGGAAAGAGTGATAAATAAAGTGAGCAAAGATTCATTTAAAAGTAAGCTCGAGGAGAGCTTCCCTTGGGCGAGTCCGAGTCCCAGGGCCAGCGGACCGCAATCAAGACAAACAAAAGCCAGAAATTGCCACAGACACCCACCTTCAGAAACCAGCACCCTGATCAGTCAGCAGCCGTCAATACTGAGGCAAAAACCCTCCACCAGCAAAAAGATTACGACTCCTGAAAGCTCAGAGGACGGTTAGCATTTTTCAGCAGTGAAGTCTTTCTTAATTAAGGAATCATCCTAATCATAGAATTAATATGCCGGATTAAAAAATGATCTTTGGTTGGCTTATGCATAAGCCTCTGGAAAAACCAAAGATGACCAGTAAGAAGGAAGGCAGAAAAGGTTTTTCAAACCCAAGAAAAACCCCATTGTCATCTGCATATCTCTGGGAAAAACTTTTTTTAACATATATGCTAACTCACAAAAAGGTTGAACAGAATTTGGTGTGATCACATCAAATCATGATTGAATGCATAAAAACTTCCCATAGGAATGGAAGATAATATAACTACCACAAAATATAGAATTGAGTTGTTAAAAGTTTCATTCAAAGCTCAGAATGACACTTCCTCGTTAGTATAGTGGTTAGTATCCCCGCCTGTCAAAGCTCAGAATGAAGAATGTAATTCATTAATTGTACTATATCACTCCGGTATCTCAGGCTTCCATGTTTTCAGTGAAGGTGGGCTCTGCCAAATTTCACACTCAGTCCAGAAAGCTTCAAATCCCCAAAGACTCCCTTAACTGGAAAATTCGTGTGGCATTTCAGTAGTAAATTTTGGTGTGTTGTGGAATGCCATGTAAACGAATCTGAACCCCAGATTTCCCTGATACATCTTAGCATGTGATTTAAGTGACTGATTCCATTTGTAATTTAGTCAATAGAAGTGATTATCGGACATAAAAGGGTAAATTCCATCCCACACGCAGGATGACTTGTGAGTTCAAGTAATTTAAAGTTCCAAACCAGGCATTTGGAAATCACCCTTGGAGATCAATGTGTTATGCCCTTTAACTCTGCATGTAATTCATTTAGAGACCATTAGATGCATTGTAGTATTGCAGTATTTATTTTCTTAAAGTTAATCTATTTGCCACTTTACTCAAGGGGTGGGAAAACTATACACACGGGCCACGTTTGGTGTACCTCCATTTTTATAAATAAAATTTTATTGGTGCACACACACACACAAAATAAATAAATAAAAGTAAGCTCGATATACAGTGACTGCAATGGAGAAGGTGAGGATTTGATAATATGGGTGAATGTTGGAACCACAGTGTTGCTCACGTGTAACCTTCACAGATTGTATATCAATAATACTTTAATAAAAACAAAAAATAAGCTCAATATAAATTGTACTTCTAAAGGGATCAAGGAGACTGATATGCTCCATTTAAAAAGAGAAGCAGCTTTATATTTGTAGAAGAATCCTACTTTTTCTAGTTACAAATTGAGACATACTTATTTTAAGTATTTTACAAAATAAGAAAAAGTATAATACGATAAAAGTCATTAATTATTCCACCATTCAAGAATACGTCATCTCAAGCATTTTTTCTATGTCCATGTGTGCACATTTATATTTTTAATGGAGTTTATGTTTAGTACTGCTTCATTCAACATTTATTTGGTTACATCAAGTGTTTCAAACATTTATAATAATGTTTCCTGGATGAATCCACTAAAAATGCATATACATTGAACATACACTTTGGCAAACTAGCAAGAGCAAAAAAATTTAAAAAGACAGTCTCAAGTTTGAGTCAGAACGATTCCATGAACTAGTAATTCAACCTCAGACTAGTATTAAAGTTAGTTGAAAGTCAGTTGCTTTTCAAGAGACCAGGAATAAAGCTGACTTCATAAGTTGATAGTAATAAATGATACATAGTGCAAATAAAATAACTAGTACCCAATAAAGAACTTATATAAGTTTGTTGATGCAAACTGAATAGATATAAAAATCATTTAGGTATGTTGGAAATTCACTTTACGGTTATTAGAATTAACCTGGACATCACAGCTAAACCTTAAAACTCCTTTATTACAAACAACATTAATAGAATTTGTTTTAAAATTCTACCGTATCAACTCAATAAATGTTGTTTTCATATACATTTTATTAGATATGTCTAAAATTCAACAAAAAGTGTGTCAAATATATGTAATTTTATGGAGTTGTAAGAATGATATGGCTTCAAGTTTCAGTTCTGTTTAGGTAATTACTGTATCCACATCTTAATGCCATGACCCGTCATGACTAATTTCTATGAACATATTTAAGGCATTTAACATGAGATCAAACTGTGCATATTATTACATGTGTTTTTAAATTTTAACTAATATATAATATGGTAAATATTTGTATAGTTTCCAATATTCCCTTATGATAAACTTAGTCATTATCTTTATTTATACATCCTTGAATTCAAGTCAAATTATTTCCTTAGTATAAACTCCTTAGAAATGAAATTGTAGAAATAATGACAAATTTTACCAGCCTGTTCTTTGTAGCATCACTCTGCAAAGACTGATGGACGTCCTCACATTAATTTAAAGCAATTTAACTTTAAAGCAAGTTCAACTAAGTCAAAGCATATTAAGCTAAACAGTTGCAGGGTGGTCAAAATTAAGTTACCAAGAAAGCCACCTGTCTTATGATCTAGCTAGACCCAAGGACTGATCTGACAACAAGTTTGGAGTAGGTCTCACTTTAGGTTCTCTGCACCTAGCATCTGAGTTGGCGACCTGCGTGCGGGAGGTTTCTGAGGGCTTGTGCACGGGAGCGCACCTCCAGGGGTGCCAGGGAAGTAGAGCTGCCAGAAGTTGAACTGCATTGCAGCAGCTGGGAGGCCCCCGTTAATCCCAGAGCAAGCTCCGGAGCTGGGTCCCCCTTCAGAGATAAGGGAAGAGCCATGGTCTCCCACCCCACCAGCAACTGGCTGCAAGCTGTCGCTGGGGCAGTGGTGCAAGCCGAGCAAAGCAGCACCTGCTGAGGTTAAATGCTGGAGAGGAGCTGTGACCCAGCTGCCCAGAGGCGGCTGGGGAAGTGACTGCTTCAGTTTTCCCAGGGTCATGCCCCACAGCATCCACTACAGAGTATAAATTGGTCAGTTCTCCCTAAACATTCCTTCTCTCAGTCAAGACACTGATTACGTTGCAGCAAACAATGAGTTAATATTTTATGCTTGACTATTACCCAAAGTACAGATTTTCTGTGTCTTGCCAATGGGTTTCTCCCCAAACTGGGAGCCCAAATCCACCAGCTCAGCCTGAGCGTAGGGGCAGAGCATAGAGTGCTTCATGACCTGGGATGGGGGCTGCACCTCTCCTGGGGGAATCCTCGGTTGCTGTGTCTTAATTTTTTTTACAACCACTGGGCGTGCTTTCAATAGAGGAGGGGTCAGTGCCCCCGGCACCACCCCTTCACCCTTCCCCAGCTCCTCCATTTCCCGGGCTGATGGCACCTTTCTCTCCCTCCTCCGAGTGCCTCCTCTGTTACAACCTTTACCTTTTCTACAGTGCCTCGCAGCTGCTGTTCTCGTGCCACCTCCTGCAGTGCTTCCCGCAGGAGTCCGTCCTTCTCCTCCACGGCCTTTCCTCCTTCAGAGCACCTGGCAGCGCTGCTGTCTCATTCTGTAAGGAATCTTTTACCTCCTCCACTGGGCCTCGCTGCTGGTGTTCTTGTGCTGCCTCCTCTGGTATCAATGCCATTTCATTCTTCAATGAATGCACAGTTCTCAGCTCACGTTCTCGTGACGCCATTTCTTGTGTCTCTTTCAGGAACATGTTCTTCTCATCTGTAGACTCTTTTAATACTGTGAGAAGCAGCCAACCTATGGTCCCCGCTGCCTCACGGGCACTCTGCTTCTCAAAAGACCTACTTACTATACCAAGGGCCACCCCTACTGCCTCAGGTGTCACCTCCACCTGCCTCCAGTCCTGGGTGGGGCCCAGTCCTCTAGGAGGCAAGCCACCTCAGACCACATACCCACTGGGGGACGATCCACTGTCTCCTCATTCACAGGGGCAGCCTGCTGAAGCACCCCTCCCATAAAGGTAGCCTGTCTTTTTCCTTGGTCAACAATGAACCCTGCTGACTTCACCAATTGTCTTGTCGATGGGTTTCAGCCCCCAGGCAAGTTCACTATGGATTCAATGTGACCAAAGAAATGACAGTAGAATGTTCTTAGGGTGAAAGGGTTATACCCAACTTTATTTCCACAGTGCCAGGTCAATCGCTAAAATCTCGTCCACTTGGAGTGAGTTCTGCAGCAAGCCGGTCTCCGCCTCTGGGCCCCTCGGCCCCCACAGCCATCTCACTCTGTCCTCGGCGCTGCCACCACTCCAGCCTCTGCTCTGCTCTCCTGCAGCCTTGCAGCCATGCCACTGTGTTGCCCAGAGCACTGGGCAGGGCTCTTTATATAGAGTCAATAACGACGTATCGCCCACACCTGTGTAGTGAGCTAGCCAACCAAGGACAGGTGAGAATCCTGGCCACAGGAACCTTCACTTTATCCACACTGTGTTATTTAAATATGGACTCATATGTGTTATCAGACAACTCGGAACTCAGAAGTCCTCTGTGGAAACAGAAAACTAACAAAACATTGCTTCTCAGTGAAGGCCAGCACCTCTCCAAGGAGAGACATAATTCAAGGAAGTACACTGGAGGTAAGGTTCAGATTCTCCTTAGAATTTCAATATAATTTCTTTCCAAAGCATATGTAAGTGAGACTTTACCCTCAGAAATTTCACTCTGCGTAGTGTGGAAACTGGCTTCAAAAATTTCAGCCTACAAAATGAGGACTCATTTTGAGGAGTCTAAGCTTAATTCAGTTAGAATAACAGGTAGTCACTAAAGATATATACATGATCGGCAGTATATATGTATATATATATATATATATATATATATATATATATATATATATATATGAAGACTAAAAAATTAATCGCACTATTATTACAGTGATTAAGACCTGTCATAGATGGGGGTTGGAGGGATGGGTGAAATAGGTGAAGGGAATAAAGAGGGACAAACTTCAAATTATAAAATAAATTAGTCATAGGAATGGAAGTATGGCACAGAGAATATCACCAGTAATATTGTAATATCTTGGTATGGTAGCAGAGGGTAACTACACTTACTCTGGTGAGCATTTAGTAATGCATATAATTACCTAATCACTATGTTGTACATCTGAAACTAGTATAATACTATATATCAACCATTCTAATAAAAAAAGAAAAAAAAGGCTTGTCATAAAATACACCACAAACAGTGATGAAGCTGGTGGAATGAAATTTCTTCTTCATTGCTTTGTTCCTGAATTTTTTGTATGGATTCCAAATGGAGTTGGAGAAATTCTGCTGTTTTCTCCTGGTGTTTTTTCTTTAATGTCATTCTCTTCTGAATTCCTAGGGCATCTCTGCTATTTTCAAACAGAATTCCATTTCTTGGATATTGGTATGTACATGACAAACTTTATATTTATATAAAGTTATATATATTTATATATTAGGTACTGATATACCTAAGATTCTGCACCTTTGGTGCTTTTCAATATTTATCTGGTGCTTTCTCAACTTCTCAGCTTCTCCAGACATGTTGGGATTATTATGTTAATGAATCCCTGATTAGCTGGTTTGAGGGGATGTATATCACTTTTTCTTCATCTTTGGAAATGAGGTATAACATTTCAATTTGCAAAAGGTTACCTTCATCGCTTGATATAGTCATCATTAATTCCTGCAATTGTCAGCTCTTCTCAGCACATTCCTGGACCACCTGTTATGTCACATCAACCTACTGTGTGCCAGCTGGGCTTCTGCCTCTGTTAGCCTCCTCTCGGGTTCTCATTTCTCTAAGCCAGAGCCCAGAAGCCATAGCTTTGAAGTATATTCTAAGTATATTCAAGACTAATTCTATATGAAAAAAGACCCATTTATCCAAAGAAGCAACATAATTATGGCTAAAGTCCATCCTGATCATCTATAAATTATTATATTAATTTCAAATTTCTTAAATTATTTATGAGGTCGAGCATTTTTCACATTTATTGGTCATTTGGGTGGGTCTTCTTTGATATATTCCTGGCCATTGTCCTTGCCCATTTTTCTACTGGAAATGTATTTTTTTCCTATTGATTTGTAGGTGATCTTTATCCATTAGAGAGTTTAATGCACTTTTCTCTGTAATCTGTGATTTATTTTTTAATAGAAAAGTAGAGAAAATCATAACTGGATGTACAAAATTACTTCAAATTTAACTCTTGGAACTAAGCTCAACATTCTCCTATAATGAACTAGCATGGTTTTAATATGTTCATAAATCTGTCCATAATATCACCCTTCTAATTGCCAAGACTAGAGTCTTCTAAATTATTTTTAATTCTTCTCTCTGTAAAATCCCTTACATCTGCAACCTATCACCAGATCTGTCATTTCTTTCTTCAAAATAAATTCCACTATCATTTCCCACATGTGTTCTGTTTTGCTTTCCCTCTGCCTTAAGTAAATGCTTCTTGTCATTCTTCAATCACAGTGACGCTGTCTACCTGGTCTTCTTGCCTCCAGTATTCCCCAATGGAGAAAAATGAATATTTATCTCAAAAAATACTTATATAAGATTGGGACTGACCTCAAGCATGAGCTCTCTGAATTCCAAAGCAAACGTAAGTCTTATATTCTTTCAAACATGTGAAAGAAGGCCAATGATAGTGTCATTTTAAAAATGTAGACATACAGGCTAAAAAAAGGGATCACTAGGCATAGAAATACAAAATCAAAGAGTTTTCAAGCAGGTTGAACAGAATATGTCATTAACACCATTCATTTTATAAATGAGGATATAGGAACTAGAGAGACTGAATAATTTGTTCAGGGAAACATCTAATTATTATATAGTCACATAGTTATAAATTATGAAGCCAAGTATTTTATAGTGTGATATAAAGAAGAAATAATTTTAAGATAATTTTCTTTTATTAATGGCACAAAAGTCCTTTTTGCTCTTACAATTAACAATGTTTTTGGTGGGTGCTGAATAAATATGTGTTATCGTTTTTTAAAACCTCGGATTATCACTTTTTGATACAGTAATACAAAAACGGAGTTGTCAGTTCAGGTTATTTTGATACTAGGTTGTTTAAAAAAATACCTCACAAAGATATGTAGAGCCAATACTCAATTTTCAATTCCATCCACTTATTCAGAAATCTTTATTGAAAATTAGTTATTAGCAAATTTCCACCTTTTTCTACTGTCAACTAACTGTTCTTGACAAGTAGTTGGAAGGTGCTATACTTTCAGATTTTAAAAACGTGTTTGAATCCCCCTCATATGCTTCATTTTAAAGTGGGATACTTTAAAATAAGTCAGAAAAATCTGTTTTCAAGTTTTCTAAGTGTGTGGAGTTAATTTTTATAGGTGATATATTTATATCTATTTCAATAATAAAATTAAATGATATCGGCAAACATTTGTTTTCAAAATACTTTTGTTTCATTTTGAATAAAAAGCTTCTTTTACATTTATTGTTCATGTCCATTATATGAACTGACAGATTAAATGTGAGAGTGTTTCTAAATGTCCAGTAGGTGGAGGAGTACTTAGAGTTGCTATCAAAATAAAGGTCAGCATAACTGGAATTTTTGTTTTATTTTAAATTGAAGATTAATATATACACACCATGTACAAATAATTAACTCCATAAGGATAATAGACTCAAGAATTAGGTCTATAAAACTATAAAACTTTCATTAAAAAAAAACAGAAGAAAATTTTTGTGACTGTGGTTTAGATAAAGATTTCTGAGATAGGACACAGTAACGCATAAACCATAAAAGGCAAAATTAATAAATTAGACTTAATAAAAATTTTAAAACTCCTGATCTCTGAATGACACTACTTTGAATAGGAAAAGAAAAACCACAAACTGGGAGATGTTTCTAAAGCACCTGATAAAAGACTTATATCCCAAATGTATAAAGAACCTTTACAAGTCAATAATAAGACAAACAATCTAATAAAAGGGGGCAAAATATGGGAGCTCATCACCAAAGAAGTATGGATGGCAAATAAGCACATGAAATATTCAACATCATTAATTTCTAGGGAAAGCAAATTAAAACCACAATAAGATACCTCTACCCAGCCACTAGAATGCCTAAAATCAAATGGCCCTACGGGGAAGGCAGTATAACACAGAGAAGACAAGTAGTGACTCTATAACATCCTTCTACGCTGATGGACAGTGACTGCAATGGGGTATGTGGTGGGGACTTGATAATAGGGGGAGTCTAGTAACCATAATGTTGCTCATGTAATTGGGTATTAATAATAGCAAAATTAAAAAAAAATCAAATCAAATCAAATGGCTGTGTCGTTCCCACTCTTCCAACGCCAAATGCAATGGTGTATTTTTCCCCTACATGTATGTATAACAGTAACAATATTATACACAGCAGTAATAGTAGTGTAGCTTCATTCGGGTTCCCAGACCCGATTCCAATGTGTGTGAATATGTGGGAGGGGGTCTTTCCACACATATTTACACCAAGCAATTCTTGAACACCAGCAGGGTGTTGGAGAACTCAATTTAATTCTGATACTGTCTGCCTGGAGATAGCCCTCGATTCCCAGGCTAAGGGCTCTGTCCTACAAGACTGCCCTCCACCCCCAACTCCAAACACCGGTCACAAGCCCCAGGCAGTTCCCTGTGCTTCTGACCTCCTGGCTACAGATTAGAGGTTCCCACGACTTCCTCCTTAGGTTCACTGAATTTTCTAGAGCAACTAGCAAAACACAGGAAAGCACTTACGTTTACCATTTTAATAAGGTATACCATAAAAGATACAAGTTAACAGCCAGAGGAAGAGAGACGTAGGGTAAGGTCCCAAGTAAAGGAGCTTTGTCCCCATGGAGCTTGGGGCCTGGCTTGGTAGCACGTGGAGGCGATCTGGTTCCCCAAGGCTAGAAGCTCTCTCCAACCAAGAGCGAGCAAGCAAGACAGAGAGAGTGAGCTCTTCCGGGTTTTGTGAGGGCTTCACTGCATGGTCAGGAACTGTGGATGAAAACCAAATATACTTGGGAAATATATATTTGGTCATAAGAATGACCAAATATGTATTTCTTATAACTCATTATATCACAGCCTGACAATTACAAGGGCTCACAAGGCTATAGAGCAGTGGAACTCTCATGAATTGCCTATGGGAATTGCCATTTTAGAAAAACCGTTCAGTGGTTTCTTATAAACTTAAACATATATTTACCATACAACCAAGCAATCCAACCCTACATACTTATTCAAGAGAAATGAAAACACCACAAGGATTTGTAGACAAATGTCTTTTCATAATAGCTAAGATTTGGGGAAAAAATGGAATTCCCATCATTTGGTAAATGGATAAACAAATTGTGGCAAGTCTATATAATGGAATGCTACTCAGCCATAAAAAGGAATTAAAATAAATACATGCAATAACATGGATAAATCACAGAAATATTACAGATGATGCAACAATGAATAATCTACACTATATATGTCATTTTGCTAGTACGAAAATATATACATACAATTATCAGAAGGGGGATTACTTGGTCAAAAGGCATGTGTGTTTGTAGTTTCGTAATTTTGATAGATACATCAAAATAGCCTTCCTTTGTCACTGTGCCAATTTACATTCCCACCAGCAGTGGGAAGTGCACCTACCTCACGACCTCATCAAAAGTGTGTAGAAATTTTGGATTTTTCTACAGGGAAATGATGACATCTCAATGTAGATTTAATTCATATTTCTCTTTATACAGAAGCCCTACTATGTTATCTGATATTCCGATTGATCATCTTGCAAATCCCCTGAGGCAAATACATTAATGGCTATGGTACCCCAAAGCGTCACACAATCTACACCTCTGTGCAATCGCCCAGCCTGTCCCTTGTGCCTGGAATGCTCTTGCCCCACAATCTGCCTGATGAACTCCTGCATATCCTTCAAAATTCCTGCCACCTTTGTGAAGCTTTCCTTGATTCTCTTACAATGAGATAATGTTGCATTTTTCTGAACTACTGATGTACTTCGTGTCCACCTTCCTGCATTTCACAGTGAATTACAATTATTGATCTTCCTCAATTCACTGACCTCCTGGGCATGTTAGAAGGTGTATCTAAGTCCCATGGCAAGGCCTGCAATGCATTCTAGTCCCTCTCCTCAGGGGCTAGTAGGGTGTCTGGCACAAAACAAGACTACAATTAATGTGTACTGACCTGAAAGGAACGGTCTCTGCAGAAACTAATGATCTGCAAATACATGTGCATGCATGAACGCACATCTATGAAAGACATTTGCTGATGAATAAATCTAACAATATAATTCTGTATCTAATGGTGATTTGTCTCAAACTTTCCTCCTTGAGAGCTCACATTTTAAAAACCAAAATTTATGTTTGACTAGTAGTAGGCTAATGTGGTCTAGAAACAGCTAGTAGAAGGAGAGAGACAAGCATCTTCATTTTATGTGGGGCTCTGTCTGTCCATAAAGGACAAAGGGACAAGTTAATTTGAAATGCTGACCAGGAAGAAATTCATTGCAGGGAAAATCTTTTGGTGGCATCATAAAACAAGATCTGGGGTATGAGAGAATACACAGCAGATATTTCAAAGTGAACACAGGTAAACTGGAATGTGCCACTCTGAGGATCAGTGTCTGCACTGCCAGTTGGGGCATGTCTACCTATGTTATGAGAGCCTTAGAGAAGGCCTTATATCATGAATCCCTCATCTATGCCCAGCACAAATCCGTACAGTTGTTCAAGTGTAAAGACCCAGGAAAATGCCTCATTACCTACTCTTTGAAGATTATCATATCTGGAAATAAACACTATACCAACATCTCACAAACAGTGGGGGAGATGCACATCTTAACCTTCTCTGTGACCAGAGCAGAGGCTTTTGCAAAATTCGTGGATGAAAGGTTAACAAACTCAGGAAGCATTTCTTTAAGACCTAAGGCCACTCCTAAAGAATAAGGGCAAGGGAAAGGCAGAAAATAATTGCTATATGCTATTTAACAAATATTTATCAAATAACTATGTGCTGGGCATCATGTTAGGCAATGGGGGCAAAAAACTGAATAAAATGAACTTCTAGAGCTTATAATCTAATTCTGAGGATGAGACAACAGTCACATCATATATTCACACAGTGCTTTTCAGTTTACAAAATATTGTCACCTATTGCAAATTTACTGCTCTGTCCCCTTTCCATAGTACCAGAATATAAGGACCATTAATAAAATGCAAGTGCTATGGAGTGTCAAAGGGAAATTAAGAGACACCAGTTGGGTGGTAGGGGTGGGGTGGGAAGTAAGACTTCATAAAGAAGGAAGCATTTTAGGTGAGCTTTGAAAGGTGGACATATTTCAATAGACAATGATTGGGGGTATTTGTTATAATAAGTGACTTGTGCATAGACAGAAAGCCAAGAAAATGTTAGGAACAATTTGGGGAGAGCATGAGGAGCATAATTTGGCTGCAATACAGGGATAGAAGAAAATGCAACTGGAAACAAAGGCTTAGGAATGTATGCTTAATTTATTGAGATTCAGAGCTCAAATAAAATGAATGAATTGTACTTTAATGTGAAGTAGAAGGTAAGTTTAGCTACTTCAAAAGAATTCTTCGTTTATTTCAAGCCATCCCTCCTAGATTCTCATCAAATTCATTTGCTCATCTATGTCTCCCTCTAAAAATTTTATCAAGACAACCCCTTTCCTAATCAATCTGTAATCAGTTCATATACATTTCTCCTGTCATATCTTTTTACATAGGGATGTGTCTAGGATGATGAAATTTTAACTATTCTTTTATTTCCTTGTTTGTGCTTTCTGATTTTCTGTAATGAGCAGGAACAGTTTTAATCATACAAACCCATTCCTGAAATAAAATATTTATCAATACCTTAGATTATATCTTCCACGAGTTTTCGGTATAAAACGTGTTATTTTTCTAAAATCTAATATCATGCATACTCTTTTGAAGTTCACCAATTATTAACTATCTAGGATTTCACAAGCTTTTTAAATGATGAATACTGCAATGCAGTTAAAATGAAATGAAAGTAAGTCAGAAGAAAAAAGTACAATCCTGCCCCTGGGGGGAAAAGGAAAGCAAAATGGGCAACAATTCTTAAAGGTGCTTAAAACAGTACAAAAACACGACTATGACCAGAACAACAGGTTGTTCAGCTTTCTTTCTACCAAACTACCTTTTAGTCAAATTGTTTTGAGCTTGAATATGATATTACACTCTGTACTGAGTATCATGCTAGGTAATGATGACCTCGAGATGAAATCCCCGATCCTTATCCTCAAGCAGTTTGAAGAACCAGTGACGGACATCACCAACATAAACAACACCCAGCTGGCTTTGGGAACAGGAGAAAGGTGTCTGACCCTATCAGAGAGGATCAAGGAAAATACCTTTGAAGATAGTAATGCCAGGGGGCCCTGATGGCTGAGTATGAGGCAAAAAAAGAGCTGGGGGGAATAGAAGTGCAAAAGAATTTCCAGGCAGAAGCAATGACGTGTGCAAAGAGAATCAACATCGAGTGTTAGTTATGTTGAGAGAATTCTATTGCAGCTGGAAGGTAGGAGCAAATGTGTGTGTAAGCCAGTGGGAATTAAAGGACAGAATATCGGAAGACAAAGGTCCATGAAATGAGTGTGCTGAATATGGTACTCTACAGGAAAAGTTACAATTTTTATTTATTTTTTATCTTTATATATATTTGTATTTATTTTAGTTTCCTTTGTATCTTAAAATGTTCTTCTTATGATGTAATTTATTAGTCCTAACATTAGCACAATAATACAAATATATACATTATTAAAAATGAATTCGGCTGCATTGGGGATGAATGTTCAGAACTGTTCTTCTGGTTAAGGGTCTGGGTTCCCTGAAGCCTGGAGACAACTGCTCTAGGTGAAGGCAAACAGTGAAGGGTTTTATTTTTATCTTATTTTGTTTATTTTGATATCATTAATCTACAATTAAATGAGTAATATTATGGTGATTACACTACCCCCTTCATCAGGTTCCCTCCCCCCCGCCCCATTGCAGTCACTGTCCATCAGCGCAGTGAAGGGTTTTAAGGAGGCAAGTATGGCAACAGATCTGAAACTTTGGCAGCAGAGTGGAGGACAGTTGATGGGAAAGAGCGTGCAGGCAGTTCAAAGGCATTTGTCAAAGTGAGAAGTGATGGGAACCTGAGCTAGTATGAGAGGTTTGAAAGAGGGACCTGTAGAAGGTGATGGAGATAGGGCTTGGGAAACTGACACAAGGTGTGATGCAGAAGGAAAAAGAATAGTAATAACAGAAACAGAAAGAAGGGGACAGATGCTTTGTGAAGCAAAGACAATAGGTGGGCCAAATCAAAATATTACAGGATGCATACCTTCGTGTAAGCCACTGTTTGTAATATTAGTGTAATGTAAGGATACATTTTAAGTTCTAGGTTTCCAGCCCACACAGATATAACAAAATAAATGTGTTATTGGGGACGACCAACTCAGAAGTAAAACCAATAATCATATCCTGATCCAAAGAAAACACTTGGAATGTAATGAGTGCCAATGAAAGTGGTTTAAAGTTCAGAATTCAGTTATACATGTGAACACTGTAAAACGTTATGTAAGATAGTGACATCCCTACAAGAATATAATCTCTAAAACCTTCAGAGAGCCCCCATCTGGGCATGGGATAAAGCTACAGATAATATCTAGAAATAGGCACAGAGTGTGGGAGTGATTACTCTAAAACTATCAGTCATTACTAGTTAATTTGGAACATGGTAATGGAATGCTATTTTAAGGTTGGCTAGACTTGTCCCTCTTTTTAAGACCTAAGTATACTACATTACTTTATTTTCTAGCTGCTTACCTAGCAAAGAAATAATAAAAACAAAAACACTTTTTCAAGACCTAAACACTAGCATTTTCCTCTTTGCCCTCTGTGCCCTCTCTGTACTGAATTTCACTCCCTCAGCTCTGACACAGGCTCTGCTCTTTTGTGAACCTCTGCCACTCTTCCCTAATTATATTTGGCCTTGGGTGTATTCCTTCTTATTTTTCATATTTCAGCTTAAACAAACTTTCCTGAAGGAGGCATTTACTGTACCAGTATATACTTTAAATAATTTTGATCAATGATTCCATGTACTTTGCTTTTGGTAACATTTATTTAACTTGAAGTTGTTTTTAGTACCTATCACTACACTGGACTGCAGGCATCCTGCGGGCAGGAACACTGCCTGACACTGCATAAGCATTAATTGGATTAAATCGAGGCTAATAGGCCAAACCTATAAATCGGTATATTAGGACAGATTCTCTACCTACAGACTCACATATGTGAGAAATGCAACTTAATTTCTACAATTAAACTTAATTTCTATTTCAAGGCATCATTTCAGCAGGCTGCCAGAAATTTTGTTTTGGTCAGTTCACTATCTTCCCCTCTTTTTCTCTAATATTGGCATGAAGCGAAGATACTGAAATGAAAGCTCATTTGTCCCCTCAGTCACTAGAGATATCAGTTCCCCATCTGGCCATGAATTAGTCCAACACGTTTCTCTGGAGACTTCCTTTTTCCTAGTCTACGAATCTGTTGAGCCAGGGTTTCTTTCCTCTAATTGTCTCCATCCTTGAGTCCTGGGACTCATTCTGCTACCTTGGAACTGCAATAAGCACACAACACAGCCACTTCCTCTGGGCCCCACTGCCTCCCGGGAGTCTGCCCCAGAAGCTCCTGGCGGCTGGGACCCCTCACACCTACCTGGGAGGGTGCTGCCTCTGACTCTCTATAGGGACAGCACTTTTGTGTAGGGCTCTGTGGCACACTTCCTCTCCCACCCTCATCTCTCAAAAGTCCTCCCTGTCGTGGGGGTTCTTGTGTGCAGGGAGCAGAGGCGTTGGGAGGAGGGAGAGGACACTGTATGCTTACTGATACAATCTCGCCAATCTGTTGCCTATTCATTAATTTCTTTTATCATTAGGCCTCTGCTTTTAAAACTCAAAGGCCAGAAAAAAAAAAAAACCCACGCTCCTCCACCAGCCTCAGTGCTTCCCTGAATACAAACGAGCTTAGCTGCTGCTTAGAAACAGAAAAAAACAAGAAGATAAAAGGAAATGTTGGCAGAAAGAGGAGAAAGGGTTTGGATGAAAACTGATAAATACTGAAAATCAACACTCGGCTTCATATTCATAAGTAAATTCTTGACTTGTGAATGAAATATTCCTATGGCTTACTACAGGAGAATTCAGGGTTATTTACATTGGTTAATTTGAGAATGAGTTAAAATGCAATTGCCATACTCCTGTATAGAACATCCCATGGTGTCTTCTTAGAGAGAACTACCTGCCATCAGCTGAGTTGCTGCTTGACCCAGGCACTGGTCAAAAGCTTCTCAATAACGCTGATGGTTCATTTTTAATATGAGGAAACTGAGTGAGCATTAAATGACTTGCATTCACACAGCTGTTTCGGCAAGGAATCGAAGCTAGTTATGTATGACTGAAAAATCAATGTCTTCTCACTATTTTCCATTGCCTCTCATACAATTCTGGACTCATGAATAACATTGGTCCAGCATAGTATTTTATTATTTTTCACTTTATTTTTATGACTTATATATATTTTTTAATTCTCCAAAATAATTACCTGATATTTTAAAAATTAAGAGCATCTGACATTCTTAAAAGGGGTTCATAAAGTAGTGTACTAGCTTCCTAGGGCATGTAACAAAGTAGCACAGTCTGGGTGGCTTAAAACAACAGAAGATTATTCTCTCTCACTTCTGGAGGTGAGGAGTCCAAAATCAAGATGTCAGCAGGACCATGTACCCCCTGAAACACATAAGAGGGAATCCCTCTTTGCCTTTTAGCTCTGGGGGTTTTGCTGGTAATCCCAGCCCTTTCCTGGCTTGTAGGTGGAGTACTCCAATCTTCAATCTTTTCAGTCACTGTCCTCATGTGTCATTCTTCCCTTTTGCATCTCTGTTTCTGTGTCTTCTCTTATAAGGACACCTATCAGATTGGATTAAGGATCCACCCTACTCCTATCTCATCTTAACCAATTACATCTGTAATGGCCGTACTTACAAAGAAGGTCACATTCTGAGGTACTGGGGGTTAGGAGGGCAACTTACCTTTCTTGGGGGACACAATTCAACCCCTGACAATGTTTTAAGTATATTAAGATTGAATTGTCACACTTTAAACAACATAAAACACTATTTTATATACAGTAAAATAACCCTTGGTCATTAATGTCTTCATTTAAAGTGAGAAGGAAAAAAAACATAGTGAAGATCTAAAGTTTTTCATCATGAGCCATACACTTTTGAATTTAGTAATTATTTTTTAAGTCTAAGTGTGAAAGCAGTTGTCACTCTGCGGGAAAGGAAATCCCAGGGCAAAATACCTCAAACACCGAAATCAGTCAAAGGGAGAAATAAAGTTTAAAACTTGTTTATTGCTTACAAACTACAGTCCAGGCTGTCTCTTTCTCCCACTCCAGCAGAAGCAAGCAAGCCCTCCCCCTAACCTCTCAGGTTCAGATAAGCTCTTGGTTGCCCAGGTAATTGATATGGAGATGAAAACTATCCACCCCTGAGGGATGCCTGTTGATATGCAGATGCACTAAAGCCAGGCGAGATATTCTGGAATATTACAATTTTACCCACAGCAGTGTATAAAATGCTCAAAATATTTAAAGATTAGTTCATAATAAATATTATTGATACAACTGATTTGTAAAACATTTAATAGTTTCACAAATTAGTTTTGGATGCGATTTCTCACTTAACACTCAAAACAACCCTAATATATTTTTCTCCATTTTGAAAATTTAGAAATTGGAATTGTGAGTGTTAAATATTTGTTTAAAAGACATGCTTTCTGAAGAGGAAGACTTGGGATGTGAACTTAGATTTTCTTAATAAAATTCTGGAGCTGTTGTCCCACATCTTGGTACATTTTAATATGGAATGACGATGATGATGAAGATAATTCTAACTGCTAATGTTGATTGAATGTTTACTATTTGCCAAGGATGGGCCCAAACACTGCCCATAGTTAGCTCTCATTTATCTTCTCAAGAAACCTAAGTGGAAGGTACAACGCCACAACATGGGGATGGTGAAGAGTTAGCCCAAGGCTGGTAACTACTAGATGTGAAGGCCAGATGCACACTCAGGTGGTCCTACTCCAGAGCCTGCCTCTTAACCACTTGCATAGGGCCTCCCAGACCTTTGGGAAGCCTTCCTACACTGTCTCTATCCCAGAGTCCCTGTCACTCAACTTCTCATTACATATTACTAACCAACTTGACAGTGTTTATTGGCCCATAAATGCATGACTAGCCAAATGACTTTAAGCAATTTAAATAAAAAATTACAAATTTAAGTTATATACTACTGCCAAATGCCAGTTGTCTTAAGTGTAGGATGGGAGATACACTGTGGTGAAGGTTAAGTTAAATAACATAGAAATGACCTAGCACACATCAGCCCCATAATAGACACTCAGTTAATTGTATTTATGAGTCAGACTGATATGATAGTTTACTGTTTAAAAAGTACTCTGGGAGTTTGGAGGAGGGACCAGTGCATTTTGCCTGGTAAGAGCAGAGGTAGTGCAGGGAAAGTAACTATTGGATCTTGAAGAACGGGAAAATATTAACAGGTGATGGAGGGCATGTATGGTCTGAATGTTGTGTCCTCCCCGAATTCATATGTTGAAATCCTGACGTCTCATATGATGGTATTAGGAAGGTGAGGCCTTTGGGAGGTGGTTAGGTCATGAGCGCAGAGCTCTAGGAATGAGATCCCTCACCCCTCATGCCACATGAGAATACGGAAAGACTGTGCCAGCTCTGTACCAGAGAAAGGTCCCTCACTAGACTATGACCATGCTGGGGCCTAGATCTTGGACTTCCCAGCCTCCAGAACTGTGAGGAATAAATTTCTGTTGTTTATAAGCTGCCGGGTCTGTGGTGCTTTGTTACAGAAGCTTGAAGGCACTCAGATCATTCTAGTCAGAGAAAACTTTGTAAATAAAAACTTGATTCCACAAGCCTCCCCTGCCTTAATGAACATTATGGATCACAACATTGAGCCTTTTCATACAAAACTATGGGAACCATAACCCTCAAACCAGTGTTGCTGAGTAGTTCAAAAAATGTCCCTTTCATAGACATCAACATTTTGCAATTCTCTATTCACAGGTGTGGACCAATGCCAGTTACCCATATATTATTTTTCCTTTTTCCCAATGTAGAAATAGCTGCAGTCACTGCACTGACCCCTGTGGCACTCCGTAACCTAGTCTGAGGTACCGGATCCTTTCCTCTCTAGGACTGTCGCAGCCGAGGGCATGATATCCAAGAGCAGAGGGCATGGTCTCCAGAGGAAGAGGTAAATGCTTTGGTTTAGAGTTGGGCGGAGGGCAGCGACTTTATTTCCACACCTGCCTGGCTGGGCTGAAGTCAGTGGTAACTCATTGCTCATTGGACATGATCCAGTGACCCAGGAGAGAACTCTCTTGTCTTTTTTCATTGCACTGTTGGAGGGGAACAGGGGACAGAGAGTAAGAGCACTATTAAGGTTGATTGGAAAAAGTAATCTTTTTTAACAACTCAGCAATTCCAGGGGTCTTGCCCTTGACTTCATTATACCGCTGCTGCGTTTCTGCTTCCCTGCTTCTGTCCGCGAGGCTCCCACTCTGTAGATTTTTCCTCTTCACTGCCCATGTAAATGCTACCTACTCTCCATGGTGTACGTCCTAACTGTGACTGATCTTGTAAAACTCCTATGGAACTCACCACATGAACCTTACGATTTTGGAAAAAGCAGAGGCCTTTCCAAATATTGCCTAAAACTTGTTCAGAAAACTTGCCTAACCCTTTGAAAAAATGTGTGTTCTATTTCCAGTTGTATCATCTTATCACTTCCTATTATAATCTAAGTCTAAACTTCTTTTGTAAATGGATCGTATGCTACCTGTCCTGCCTCAGAGGACTGAGGCGATGCTGGTGTAAGAATCCAGATAAAAAGCTAAATCACTATCCAACTGAGGTATTAATGTGGGCATATTTTATGTTCATAATGAGACAAGTTCTTTTGAAGATAAGGGTCAGCTCATGTCTTTTTTACATCTTTCCAAATATGCCTCACAATGGGCTATAATCACAGAAATGTTCAATATTTGTTGATTAATAAGAAACAGTTTTATTTTTACTAAGAAAAAGGTCTTTGGTCAGTTTCAGGAGTTTTACACACTGAAATTTATTAAACAAGTTTTAATTAATACATTCATTCACTCAATGTTTAAAAATCCAGCAGTTCTGAATTTTTAATGACATTTATGAGCATTGTGTTTTTGTATTCTTTTACAATCCAAATCTAATTTCACTGGGCTAGATTTATCAGAAATATCAATATTTTCCATTTGAAGTTTCCAACTTCAAAAAAATCATTTCTGTAAAACAAAATAAAACTGGAATTCTTCAACACTTTCACATCAAAATGAATAGTTCTCTGTTAAAAATTTTTTTCACAGAAATTTATGTGAAATTCGGGAAGTACAAATCTCATTAATAATGTAGTCAGTATTTGAGCTTATTATTGTGGATGTAGCATTGAAAAATGTTGTATATTTAAAACATTTAAGCTAAATGTTATTTTCTTATAGGCTAGAAGGTCATATTTGACTTTTTTTCAAACCAACCACCACTTTTAATCAGGTACAAATGACATATTTGTTTCATCTCCACATTGCTTTCTAATATATTTAACTCACTCAGAGAACCACAGATCTCATGTAAAATTTTCCTTAGTAATTCAGTATATAGTCTATACCTAAAGAGGAGAAGAAAACAATTATCACTTACATTGTGTCAATCATTCTGCTCTTTAAATACAGTTGACCCTTATTATTCCTGAATTCTGTATTTGCAAATACCTACTCAGTCAAAATTTATTTGTAACCCCCAAATAAATACTCAAATACTAGGTAAGGAAGTGTATCTGGGTAATTAAGCACACACACATAATTTATTACCAACCAGTCTCATCTTTCACTATCCATTGTCCCCTTCTACCTTAGTAGTAAAGTTACTGATTTTTACCTGAGCATGTGGCCACCCAGAATATATCTTCCAACTTTTCTTCAACTAGGTATTTTCAGAACACTGTTCTAGTTAGTAGGAGGTAGGAAGAAGTGGGAAATGAAATTTCCATAAAATGTCCTTAAAGAGATGTGTCTTTCTTCACCTTGTTTTCTGCCGCTAGAAATTGATTGTGATGACTGGAAGTTGAGCACCCATCTTGGACCATAGACGGAAGTGTTATCATGAGAATGGTGGAGCAACAGGTTAACAGTCCAAACACCTGACACTGACAGTAGCCCAAGCCCTAGACTGACCACCTCCAGACATTTTTTGTGTGAGAGAAAAAACAAAACAAAACAGATCTCTAGCTTAGGTTCCCCTTATTTGGACTTGATGTCACCTGCGACTGAACCTAAGGAGTCACGCAGAAGTGTGGGGCCTTTGCCTACAATTGTGCAGAGTAGAAGTTCATTAGATAAAGGCACCAAGGTGGCTGATGGGTAAAGGGGGCTAAAAGCCAGCCTGCCTTCTCCTTTGCAAGCTTTGAACAGAGCTTTATTCACCAGGAGGCTGATATACCAGTCGCCCTGTGGAAGAGTGAATTTTTGTTTAGAATCGAGATAATGGAGTAGCATTTTCCAGAATTTCATCTGCATACTCATGGAAATGACTTTAAGTAGTTCCCAGATGTACTTCAAATAAACAGTTAATATTTCATTAAATATTTCATGGTAGTTACCATCCCATTCTGCAAGTCCAGACCTCAATGCTAGGTAAGGACAATACCACGGAAAATATTTGTTGAGAGGCAGGAATAAAATAGAAGCTCATCGGAACATCATGTCATTAGGCAATATTAACTGGGGGCTAGTGCACAAGCTTTGGGGCCATACTGCCTGTATTCAGATGCTGGCTCTCAAGTGACTAGCTGTGTTATTTTGGGCACATTTTTTAACCTCACTGGGTGTCAGTTTTTTATAACATCTCTAACACACAACAATGCTGTTAAAGATTTAAATGATTACTACAGTGCCTGCATAAAATAAACTCTCAGTGAATATACACTACTGCCACCTTTCTGAGAATTGTTTAGCAAAGGAGCCAGAAATTAGCCATATATAGACACTGTTTATTGAAAGCTTACTTTTTGCCAGGAATTGTACATATCTGACCTTATTTTACTAATGAGGAAAGTTGGGGCTTAGAGAGATTCAGTCACTTTCTGAAGGTCATACAACTAAGTCTAGCCGGAATTCCAGCTCAGATGGGTTGGATTCCTAAACCCTGTTTTTCAACTAAGATAATTAAGAATCAAAGAGAAGGCCTGCCAAGATTTCACAAGCTTCCTCTTGGATATTATCAATTTCCGCACTCATAACACGTAGCAGCAAACTCTTTCAAACTAAAAAGTTCTGTATGGGAGTGGAGGACTGGGTGAACTGGGGCAATTGAGAACAAGACCTGGAAGGGTGGGGGTAGTATTGGGAAACGGCAGGAGGACTGAAAATCAGGCTGAGTTCCTGGGACCGTGCCAAAGTGGGAAGCTGAAGATCTGAAAAATGTCTCTTAGTGATTTATATGAAGCAGTTGACAACCCAGATGTTTCAGTTCTGTTATTCAGTGCTTCTAAAATATTCTTGCATGGTTAAAATTAATCCTCTAATTCAGCAACTTTATACTCTCAAAATTATCACTTAGTTGATGGCTTTGAAGAAAGGAGTTGGTCATTTAAATTACGCCCTTATTACATCCACTCCACCGTTATTGCAAAGATGTCATTTTAAACTGTCGCAAATCGGCCACCTTGGCTTTGCCCATTTGCATTAAAGTAACTTTACCATTTTCTATTGGAACTTTCAATGTTTCTCCTTTTACGGCTGGAAAAGCGTCCTGCAACTATGCGTATCTTTCCCAAGGTAACTTTATTCATTCATGAATATCACCTTGACACCAGGGCAGGGGAACATAAGTCCAGCAGTTGGGTGGCAAAGTTTGATTCTAGAGGTTCCAGTTGAATTATTCCTATCGTGTTCCCGGGGTTTCGTGATAACAAATACTTGCCGGCGAACCTCCTAATTGCTTTTAAGAGTCAAGGCCCCAGGCAGTGGCCCAGACACTTCCGCCGCACGCCGGAGCTCGAGCGCCAGGCCCAGCAACCCTGGCCCGAGGGCGCCCACGTGGCCCTGGAGAGCCTGGGGAAGCTCGGGAGGCGGCTCGGCCGCCGCTGCTCGCGCCCCCGGGACAGCGCGGCTAAGGCTGGGGCCCCAGCAGGCCCACCCTCCACCCCGCCGCCAGGGGGGGCACCGCGCCTTCGCCCAGCTCTACCACCGGGCACAGCCGCCGCCTCCCGCCTACAGCCGCTTCCTTCCCGGAGTGTGCGAGAGCCCGGCTTCCCGCTGCCGCCGCCGTACGGAGCCATCCTGCAGCCTCCGCGCGGGCCAGAAGAAAGCCGGCGACGCAGCCCTGGAAGGGGGACCTCGCGGCCGCCTAGGTGCGCGCTCACGCCAGCGCGCGCGCCCGCAGCCCGGCCCGCGGTCCCCGTCTCCGGTGACGTGGCGAGGCGCGGGCGGAGCCAAGGTCGGCGGCGGGAGTGGGAGGAAGAGCGAGGGGAGCAGGGACGTCAGACTGGAGAGCGGAAGGTCAGGGAGGCTCGGAGCGGAAGTGAGACTAGGGAGCCTGTCCGCCATTGTGGACCCGAGGAGCGGAGAGCGAGAGAGGGAAGCGGAGCCTGCAAGCGGAGAAGACGGGCCCCTTCCACCGGCTCCCAAGCGCGAAGGCCGCTTTCTGGCGTCTCAGCGAGCGGCGGCGGCGGCGGCGGCCGGGACGTCACTGGGCCGAGAGCGGCAGCCGACTGCTGTGAGTGCACGGGGAGCGGCCCAGGCGGCGGCGGCGGCGGCTCTCGGGTTGCGGTGAAGAATGTCAGCCACTAGCGTGGATCAGGTGAGGGAGCAGCGAAGGCCCGAGCCCCGGAGCTCCACCCTCGCGGAGGGCTTCGGCTCCTCCCCGTCGCCGCCGCTGTGGGCCCCGTCACGGCGCCCCGGGCGCGAGGTGCTGCGGTCCTGCGGCCTGGGCCGGGGCGTGCGTCCTGGCCCGGGCTCCTGCGGCCGCGGTGGGTGGGGAGGCACGGCCCGCAGGGCCTTGGGCGCATCCCGAGGGCGGCAGAGGTGGGGCGGGGACCAGCGGGCGCGGGGAGCCGGATCTCGAGCGGCTGGGAGGAGGTTTAAAGGCTGGAGGGGGTCGGGAGATTGGAGGCTACGGAGGATGTGGTGGGTTTTAACTCCTACGCGGATTGTTTAAAATAACTTGTCTTTGATTAACACACTTTCTCTCTCCTTTTTTTTTCTTTTCATTACCGCACCTTTCGTCTTGCTACACAGAGACCTAAAGGCCAAGGAAATAAAGGTGAGTTTGGATATTTTCTGTTATTTCGCAGTGTTGTTCTGGAGTCACTTTAAAATTGCGCTGAGGGGCTTTTTGTTTTTGCTCCAGTTTTTTTTTTGAAATGTAAGATAAGAGAAACATTGATAACGCCTAAGGCAGTCGAATGCTATTCAAAACTTTGGTAGTTCCTTGCCTTGAACCTTGTTTTATAGAAACCAGAACAGCACAAGAAACAGTTTTTCTAGTTGCATTTTCAGTTGAGGTATTATGAGTGTAGTGACATTAATTTTGTAACTTACCTGTGTTACATAACTTAGGCCATAAAAATTTCTACAAATGTGTAGGTGAGTGGGCATGTTTGACATGTCTTGGTCACACTGGAACATGCAACTCATACAGTATTCCATGTCACATTGGTGAAAATTGTACTGTTTATCACTGATTCCGTTGAAATCAGTTGCAACGAGTCAGTAACACGTGAGAGATAAAAACTCAAGGCATGTCATCTTACTGTTTAGTCCTGATTGCAATGTGTGACTCAATCTGATGTTTTAGAAAGAAATGGGAGGGAAATAATGTGTGAGGTTTCTGGCAGGATTATATGATTTACTCTTAAGTCTTAAAAAAAAAGGTACTATATAAAGTTAAGTATTAAAAAATTGTATTTTGTATATATCAATATGGAATAATACAGCAGCTGACTGACACATAGTCATGTGACATTAGTACATATAGAACAATAACTGCTTTCGTGGGACAGTGCCAGTTAACATTACATCAAATTACATATAACATTTTATAATAGGGCTTGAAATAAGTCTAAATAGAATTATGCTTCCTGTTTTTTATTTCAGTAGCAAAGTATTTCCTTAGAAAATAAGATCTGCAACAGTGTTTTAGATGTAAGTTCGATCGATGTCTTTATTGGTGTTCTTTATATTCTTAGGGTTTTTATTTGCTATTGCAAATTTGAAAGAAACAGGTTCTGTATACACAGCTTAGTTAATTTTGAGTTTCAGTACATTTTATTTGGGTATTTGTATATATCAGATACAGGCAGTATATTAGGTAACAAATGTATTGCTTTGTTTTGATTAAAGATGTATTTTTTGCAGTATATAAACATCTAGAAATTTTAATTTTGGAATATAATTTTTAGAGTACAAATTTTAGTTTTTTCCTATGTTGTGAGCATAAACTTCAGAATTTGATATGGTTGAATTATTTTAAATGAGTTTTTAAAATTTTACCTGTAATTTAAAAAGGATGACCCATTAATTTTTTGCTAGTCTGCCCATTAGGAAGTGTATAGACTTGGACATTTGTGAAATCTGTGGTCATTATTGCCTAGCATAAATTATTTTATCCTAGATCTGTGGGGAGGTGGCACTTTGCAAGGCTATTTGAAATGCTAAGTGTTTTGTGTTACCTGCTTTAAGGTAAGTATGCAAGTTCTATGAAGTATTTAACTTGTTTGACAAAATAGAGCATCTACAGCATTATAAGCTTTTACTCTTACTACTGTCAGTTTGATTTATGACATAGTCATTTCATGTAGGTATGTCCTGGTGACATCTTGATATTATAGATACAAATTTATATTGACTATAAATATATATTTTTTGGTTATTAAATTTTTTGATCCATCAGTGTCACCTCTGTTAGACACACTTACAAGGTATTTACTTGGATAGTTCTTCATTCCAAGAAATTTTCCTTCTTTCCCTCTTATTGTTCAATTGATAATTTCAGTCATGGCGAGAATGATAAGACAGGGAATCCTAGGAGACCTGTGTTTTGATACTTGCTGTGGCTATTGACTTGCCAAGTGAACTTGAACACATGTATCTTTTGGTCAGAATTTCCCTTCTATTAAGTAAAAGTAATAATTCTAGCCATAAATCCCATTGTATCTCATGAAAATTGTTGTAATTACAATAGTCCACCTCTCTAGTGGCCATTAAATTTGCTGGATTTCTTCTCACCTTCCTCACCTCATCTATTTTTAAGGTGCAGGAAGACTGTTGCCTAAGACATGGCAGGAAGGAAAAACTACTGGCCTAAAAGTATTGGCAATCATTTAAAATGCTTTAAAGTGGTAGATACTGCAAGGGCACAAACACACGTACACATTAGTTGTATTTTTATGCCTCTGCAGGGAGAATTACAAGGTGAAGGCATCACCTGCAGTGAACTGATGATATGAGTAGCTATCTGTGCGTTTGAGAAAAACTACTCTGTCTTAGCTGGCTTGGTTTTCAAGCTGGTAAAATTATTTTACAATTACTCTCTTTACTTTTATGAAGCAGAAAGAGGTTATATTTCTTGAACTACAGCCTCAGCATTCTGAGAATATGAGTATTAAACTTGAACTCAGAACTTAACAAACTTAAGAAAAATACATGTCCTTGAGGAGGTGCCACAAGTTTTGAAAGCATAATCTTTTTTCAGTTAATATAATTTCAGAGATGCTATATTTCTCTGAATTACCTCAGTTAACAGCCGTAGCCTAACACTTTTCTTCAGTGTCTTTGATTTTCTGCTAAGTTTTTTTCTATGTGTCCTTAGTGGTCTAAAGGCATTAAAGGAACTAAGATTTAAAAGCAGTCAGTCTCTTTGTAATGCAGAAATGCGTTTGTAGTATAAATAATTCTAGGTTTACTTATAAGTTTGAATTCTTTTTAATTGTGATTTTCCCTATGTTAAATATTAGAACTCTTTATTCTTGGCCAGGGCAGTACTGAAGAATAGTATAAATTCAAGGATAATTATTTTCCCGTTGGTCTAAAATTTAAAACTTGACTATATCACTTCTGTTTTTTAACAAGTAGAATTTTTAGTTACTGGAATAAAAGTGTACTGTTCTTTCCCTGCGGGAAACTCAGATAAAAGTGTCAGATCCCTTACTCCTAGCAGCCTCAGGCCTTGCTGCCTGCTTCCTCCTATCCCTTAAGTTTATATATAGGCAAATATAAGGAATGGAGTTGATCTTTTCCCTGCCCTCCCTCTTCTCCTCCCAACACAGAGAGATTCATTGTTTGGTACTACTGCAGTTTAAAAGAATTAGGTTGAGTTTGCCTGTCTTTTAGTGTTTCAGAAAAGTAGTGGAAAATGCCTTGTATTTTGGCAATATTCTTTTGTCTCCTCTCCCTCCCCTCTCCCCCTTCCTCTGGAAATGATTGCAAAGCACTTTACTGTCATTTTGGGCTTCATTTTATTATTAATCCTCAAAACATTCCTATAAGGAGATAGAGGGTATATGGTATTGTCGCTGTTTTTGTAGGTGGGAAAACATGATGCCCAGATCTGTTGACTTTCCTAACTTGATGTAGTCAGGACCAGAGCAGAGAATCACCTGGCTCCTAAGGCCCATGTTCTATCTTGATTTGACTCTGCTTCATAGAGCAGAGGAAACAGGCGAAGAATCATGTAAGTCATCTGTTCTTTTTTCCCTGAAGAACTTGTACAGACTGTGGAACTGGCTTGGATTTCATTACTCTTTAATGGCTTTCAGTCTCCAAGACATTAAGTAATATTCAAATACTAAAGTCTTTAAGACAGTTGAATTTCTTAAAGATATGCTTCTGAAACTCAAGGGCTAGCTTCTTATTCAGATTCTGATTTAATGCAAATTGCTTCTAATTAAACATTTTTTTCCTTAGATTGGGATACTCCTTGAGTAATCTTTTAGGACTTCTTAGACATTTATGTATCATTTATAAATGACTGTAGACTATTTACTTACTGTATGAGAATATTTTGTTCTTAAGTCTCAGCCTCTTATAAGAGAGAGGATAGAGGAAATAAGAGTATCAGTATAATACATATTTAGATAAATTTTAAGTAGGCACTTTTTTTCTTACATTAGCAGTATAGACTAAATTTCTGAGACTCTAATGAATACAAGAAATGGATAGTTGCCAAGTGGGTAGCTGTTTCAGATACTAGAATTTACTACTGTGGTAGTCTAGTAGTGTGGTGAAGAATTTTTTTCCAGAGCTGTAGGCCATATATAAAGCTTTACCATTACCTTTAATAAAGTAGTGGTAAAGCTAGTGGTAAAGGAGAGCAGATATGTTACAATCTCTTGGGCTGCAATGATTAGCCCACCAGAAATAACCTGAGGTACCCTCCTCCTCATTCTAGTGTCTGTTAACATTTAAATTCTGGGGAGCACATTTAGCTTGACTTGTCTCTGATGCAATTCTTATCAAATACAGTTAAACTACCTTAGTGGAGCCAGGATCAAGGTGACCTTCAGGTGCCCTTGTAGTCTCGGGCAGTAGTATCATAAGAAGTATACTTTGAAGGCTCCACAGAGTAGTAATATCATTTCTTTGAATGATCATTTCTATGCAGGAGTGGCAAGGAACTAAGAGATTTCACCTATCTTTGTTCTCATGTCACTGTCAACTCATACTACTACGTTTCAGGTGATCTAAATTGGGAAAATTAGGGAAAATAAAAATGTTTACAGTATTTATAGATTAGGAACACACAACTTGGTCAGCATCCATCAGAAACTTACAACTTTTTTCATCTTGTGTGTTTCAAAAGTAAACTAGAATAGTATATTTACATAGACGGTGCCAACACATTTTTAGCCTTGTAAAACTTCTATTTATATAGTCCTAAAGTAATTTTTAATCCTGTTTAGTTCTTGCAATATTTTATGTAATGATATCCAAGATTGAGTACTGTCATTGAATACTCAGATGACATGAGGTAGGTACTATTAATAATCTTGAACAGAGAAGTAGAGTGAGAGAGGCTAAGTCACTACCTAGAGATCACCAGCTTGTCCATGTTGCACATGGGATTCAAACCCAGGACCCTCTTACCTCAACCCTGTGCTTAAAAGCACTCTGACACTGAGTACAAAGAATTAACAGCTTTATAGATCATTTATGGAAATGAGTTTTGAACATATATGGCATTATAAATGGTCCTCTGTTTTTCTCGTGTTGTAAGAGTAATCATGGTTATCTTTAGTGTCTTGAATTTTATTTGTACTTTGATGTGAAAGTCTTCATAATATTTTGGTTTAGAATTAAAGCCCTTTTTAATTTAGATTTTTCATATTGTGTTTATTCTTTGTGATACTGCTTTAAGTGAACTTTAGCCACTTTCTGTAACTGGAGACATTGATTCACTGCAATTTTAATTACCAAAAAAGTTATATTCTTTATTTATCTTATTGGACTAAATAATACAGAGATTTGACAAAGATGGGGAACATTCAGAAATAACTCTTATCTGCAACACTATTTGAAGTGGTTATTTTAGACTCAAATACTACATTAGCGAACTCCCCAACCTTTTAATTACCCTCTACAATGTGGAGATTGGGATTTTACGTTGTGTTTTTGGTAATGGGAAGTGTATATATAATTTGAATTTATGTAATCTTGAGCTTATATATAAAAGATGTGTAAGTTTTTGGCAGTACATAAATATTTGTACCCCAAATAAAGTTAAACCGTAGGAGGGTTTTTAAATGAAAAGAAAGAACTCAGGATAATTTTTTCTGAGTTGGTTTGAAAAACACTGAAAATGTTAGGTTATTCTGTGAGTTTCATAAAGATAATTATGACACATCTAATACAAACATATTTTTTAGTTTCAGTACAAAACGGTTCGATTCATCAAAAAGATGCTGTAAATGATGATGATTTTGAGCCATACTTAAGTAGCCAGACAAATCAGGTAAGTCTGACAGTCTCATATTTAGGAAATTAAACTTACATTAGTATTAATTGGTTTTTCAAATAAATATTTTAATTGAATGAGATAACCATAACATGAATTAGTCTACTGTGCCTGCCTAATAATAGCAGTTGCAGGTTTATGGCGCTGGAGGAGAGTTCTTCAGAAATTGTAGGTGTCTGAAACCAGCTTTGAAATGTAAAGATTTGAAGATTAGCATATTTGTGTATGTTACGGTTATTTTTCTTGAATGTTGAAAGAATTTACCTTTTTAATGTCATTGCCATATTTTCCTAGCCAGAGCAAATCCAAGGTTTAATTAACCTGGAAATTTGTGAGAGGACTAGTTTGTGCCTGGAATTTTTGGTTAAATACAGTGTTTTTTTTTCTGCAAGGCATTCCAATTTGAATTTCATTAATTATTAGAGTTTTAATATAACCTGGTAATGTAGAGAGTAGAACTAAAGGCTTTATAAGCGTACATGTAGGCATGGAGAACTTCTTCATGTAACTGGTGGTTTTTGAGGTTCCTTTGTGTCTAGGTTTTTTTTTCCCCCACAAATAACCTTGTGAATTTGTGTATAGGGATAGTTTATATTTAAACATTGACAAACAAAGATACAATGTTATTTGGTCTCTATCATTTCAGAAACCATTTTTGTTTAAATAATAAAAAATGTCTACAAGAAATAGATTTTTAAAAAATACACTTTAATTATTAACCATTTTATTTAAAACATTTGGAATGAAACTGCTCTTGTTGTTTTCCTTTAAGAAAGATATGAAAACATACCTGAAATCTTAACCTCCAGATTTTTTTAAACTGTAAAAGAACAAAGAACCAAATATCACAGAACTTAACAGTTGTAGGGAAAATCTGAACAAAAAGTAGTTCCCAGTTTGTGAAATATAAGATAATTTTTAGGACTGTGGAGATCCATGGTTATGTTCTTCCTGATGTACCGCTTGATCATTTCTTTTTAACCACCCACTTCTGTCTGTTGATCCCCATTCCTAGTATACATTGTTGGGAAGGAATAAATAAATGACAGAGAAAAAAATGGTGATATGTGTAGAAGTTTGCCTACTCTTAAAGAAAAAATTCATTTAGTACTTATAAATCTAACTTTGGGATCTCAATAAATTTACTTTTCACCTGAATGTTATAAAAGAATGTGTCACTGGAAAATAGGGGAAGATAATTTGTTGTGAAATGTAGTGCAGGTTTTAAAAGAAAATATATACGATTTGGGTCCCTGCAGGGGTCTCAGTTAACATCTCCTACTGCAGTTTCCCAACTTTTTTGAGAAATTCTGATATTATGAGGTATAATAGACTCCTCAAAAAGGTCTCCATGGATTAGATAAGTTTGGGAAATTTATTTGGTTTCAATTTTATATTGTTTTTTGCTCTTGATTTCATACTTCATATAATGTAAAATGAGTTTTTAGGGCAAGGAAGAATATAAGATCCTCTGACTTGTTCAGACTCTGTTTTCAAGGAATTTTAGTGGAATTGTTACCTGTAAGAATCCTCTTGTTTTACTTGGTGACTGATTATTTTTTTATTAAGGTATTATTGATATACACTCTTAGGAAGGTTTAGCATGAAAACAACGTGGTTACTACATTCACCCATGTTATTGAGTCCGCTACCCATACCCCATGGTAACAGATATTTTATAATTTATTTGTCACAGGGGCTTAGAAGATTGTTTTTTTGGCATTCTACAGAGGTGCTTCAGGTCCACCTAAGTGGGGGGGGGGGTGAACCAGTGGAGGGGTACCCTGAATCTCACGGGTGTGGCAACCAGAGCCCTGCTCTGCTTTTTATCTGTTTTGTATATTGGAATTCTGCATAAGATTTCACTTGTAAAAAAAATCTTTAAAAGTGTTGGAAAACCATTATTTTTTATGTGTTACAGGCATTTAGTGAACCCATTTTTTAAATTGTATGTTAAAAATTTCCTTATGTTAAGGCAAAAATATCTATAAAAGATTTGTTTTAGTGTGATTAAATGGGAAATCTTGTGCTTTATATTAATCATTTTAACAATAACATTCATAAGCTTTTATAGAGAAGTTTTAAAATTTGATAACAATAAGGCTATATTTTATCTCGCTCTCCTTGCCAGTACTAATGAGTAGTTTTTTTAACTATTATCCTTCTATAATACTAAGAATAATTATCTATAACTAGGGCACATACTTTTTTTAAAGAGTACTAACACTCTAGAACATTGAAAACTGGGTGTGTTGGAGAGAAAAACTGAAAATTAGCTGAAATCTTAAAAGATGAGTTATTCAGGAATTTTAAGTAACTCATAGTTACTTAGGTAAAAATATTTTTGAAAATTGGCTTTTAAATCAGACTACTAAAACTTGATTTGTTGGTGAAATATCTCAAGTAATTATTTGGAGATTTAAAGTTCTGCAAGTACTTACAGTTCCTTGAATCAACCTAGCTGAAATAATTGTTTAATTTAAAACAATTTTCAACTAAATATATAGTATGTCTTTAAAATTAAATCCCTTCATCTGATTTTAATATTATAAAAAAATGAGTTTTTTATCAGGAAGGTATTTAATGTTTTGAGTAATGATTTAAATTGTTTTGTGTACTTAGATTTAATTCAGTTCAAACTCAGAGGTACTTTAAAACAGGTTGTTGGCCTTCTATGGCAACATATTTCTTGTATTTTCTAATGCTCAGCTTCTTAGAATAGCTTTTATAGTAATTTTAAAAGTAAATGTTTGTCCTTTACATCTTAAAATTAGTTGTCTATAAAGTTACTCAGGATAATCTAACAATTAAGTTGTTGATTGGAAAATTCAGGTTTAATTGGTACTGTTAAAGATGATATGCAATTTGTGCATATACATTTGAAGTATAAATTGAAAAAAAAATAATTTGAGTTTGTTTGCTTGTACATATGGCGAAAATCCTAGCCATATTTACCAGAGAAGAGGTATAGAGAACTAAGAAAGTAAAATAATATTTGGAATTTTGTTATTTTCTGTCCCTGTCATTGCTGCCTTTGGTTAAGGTTTATATTATCCCTGCCTGTTGGCATGGTTTTCTAAGGGGTAATTCTGTGTTGCCACTTGGCAGTCTTCATAAAGTCCAAGTCTGATTGTACTATTGCCATGAAAAAGAGTTACCACAACTTTACAACAGTGGAGACATTTATTGTATGAATGCCCATTAAAATGGCTCTACTTTGTACTCTGCCCTATCTTGGGTTAACCTTCTCCATCTAACTTACTCAAGGAAATAGGATATACCATTATTTTCTGGATTTTTTTTTTATGATCTTAATCTTTGTGTTTATATGTTTAGTTTATATTCACACAGACATACGTCTGTCATTTCATGAATTCTGATTTCCTCAGAATTGGATACTTGCTCTGTCCTCTTTGTATGAGTGTTGGTTTTCCTTTGTACTTCTATTACAGTACCTATCAAATTGTAGGGTAACATTTCTTACGAGACCTGTGAAGTGTTCCAGGTCAGAGGCCGTCTTCTTCATGTTTTTGTCTCTAGTGACTAGAACTGTATCTGGCACATAGAACGGATTCACTGAGTGTTTATTGAATGAATGGATTAGGTTATCTGTTGGAATTAAGGGATGAAGAATTATGGTGGATGAAATATTCAGGTTAATTGAATATGATATATATATATAATACTATTTTCTTATATAATACTATTTTCTTATGACTTTATGATTAGATATGCATAGATTATATTTTTTGAAAATACAATATTTTTAAAACAAAATATACATAAGCGTTAAAAGTATACTAAACTTAACTTTCTGTTGTTTAATTTAGAAGTCAGTTCTAAAGGTTGAAAAACCTCAAGTTCTTAATGGAAAACAGTTTCTGTTGTCCTCTGTGCAGAAGTGCGGTTATTGGTGAAAAATGCTTTAACTTTTAGTTGAACTTGTAAGATGTTGTACATTGTTCTGTCTTGGAAGTTTGGATATTTGTGAAGTAAAAAGATTTAAGTTACTATAACTGAAAAGGCCTTAATTTTGGTTGAGCTGTGTTAAAATGTCCTAAGGTCAGAACGGTAGTTATGAACTTTTTTCTTCTTGTTCAAGTTTTCTTTAAGATAATAGAAAAACAGTTGACCTATAACACAAGGCTAAGGAATAAAAATTATAAATGACTTTATAATTCTAAGGAAGAACTTTGACTTTTTTTTATATTACAGTTTCTAAATGAAAAAACAAAACAAAGACTAAAGGTAAAGGCTTAACTCTATTTTATTTCCATATAGCACTTTGCAATTAACAAAGTAGATTGAAAAAAAAATCTTTACAATTGATAAGAGCAACAGGTATTATCAAAGAAACAGGGTTAGGGAAGTTAAATGATCTGATGAGATCACTGACATAGAATGTGGAAGAGTAAAGCATTAAGCACATATCTTTTACTACATCATACCCTGACTTCATACTCTTAAGATTTGGAATAGGTTTGTAACTTACTGTTTGTTATATTATATGTTTGGTGATTAATTTACATCTTAAAGGGGTATAAGTTAAGCTATTAAAGGGTCCATGGATCTGTTCTCACAAGTGTGTTTAATTGTATTTTTTGATTATTATATCACCACATGTTAATGTTATTTTTCTCCTTCCAACTAACTCTTGAGTATGAGAGATATACCAACATTTCATATCACTTTGTTTAAATAAGCTATTTGGACATGACATGAAGTGTTTATGTTTAATTATAACCAGGTTTGAAGTAAAAGGTGAAAGTAAATTTTGAGTTTTTATTTTCCATCATCAGTAAGTAGAAATTTTTCCTCTTGCACTATGAGGGTACATCCCTCTAGTTGATGTTCCACTTAGCTAGCAATTAAAAATTTATCTTAAATTTAGCAAAATGTATTTCAAAATATTTCCAGTTACAGTTAAAGCACTACCAATTCAAAATGTGTTGACCATATCTTTCTTCCAAACTTTGAAGGGTTTCCTGTAACTTTTTTCTTACTAGAACCAGACTGAAGCTTGCTTTTTGAAAGGAAACTGTTTAAGTTACTTTCACAGTGTTAAGGAAAAACTCGAATTTAGCAAAACTGCTGGAAGAATAGGGAAATAAATGGTTATGTTGTTGAATAAACTGGAGAAAGCAGGCATTTATCCAGTATATTCAAGTAGTATAAACGGTGGTAGTAACACTGTGGACAGTTCTGTAGTCAGATAGGAACAGCAGTGCATCTCTGCTTGTTAGCCAGAGTTACGTTTGATAGCCAGTTGGATTAAAGGAGAACATTTTAAAGCATTTAAACTTACTATTTTGACAAAATCACTAATTTAGGGTTGAAGTAGTAATAGTAAAAATCATGATATTTAAACATAATTGAAAAGATGTCTAATAAAAACCCCCACACCTGAAAGGGTTTGGGGCCTGTTTCCAGACCCAGAAGTGACAGAATTAGCAATAATTTGTTCCCCATCAATTGAATAGTGTAGATTGGGGGTTTTCTTTTTTTAGGAAACAGTACAGATAAAATAATCAGTTAAAATGAGTTTGACAGATTGTGGCCTAGGGACCAAATCCGGTCAATGCACTGTTTCCAATGAGAAGACCCCTGAGCTAGCAGCTTATTTTAAGGGGGTTGTTAAAAACGTTACTATATGACAGTGACTGGCAACTATTTGGCTTGCAAAGCTAAAAATATTTCTCTGGCCCTTTAGTTTGCTGATACCTGACTCTATGGAATGGGTATAGTTTTATTAGGAACTTGGAATGTAACTGACACGCAAAGTTCAGCATTTGTGATGGTGAAAAGATGAATATTCTTACTATAGTTTAACTTACATTGAATATACATAAGGATGTAATTTTGCAAACACTGTTATATAAAGAATGAACTTAAAATTTTTCTACCTGGTCTGCTTTTCCATTTCTACATCCAGGTAAGGACTTAACTGAGTCCAGATTTTCGTGCCAACATTCTAAATTAAAATTTCAAAACTGATTACCTCCATATTCAGCCCAGCTCTCTTACTTTTCCCCCCATGTGGAATTTATTTACTTCTTTGTGTTATATCTTCTTAACTGATTTATTTTAGAATTAGTATTTTTTAATTAGGCATTCAGTAAATGGTAAACGTAGGTGGTTAAAGTAATAAATAAAAGGATACCTTTAGTTTAAAAGAGTTTTTAAAATCTTTTAATTGGTTATGTATGTTCATGTATACTGGCTGAACTGTTCATTTTTATTAAGCTTTTTAGAGTTAATGTCAGTGACTTGTCAGTATGAAGCTCTATGAGTACTTTTATTTTTAGCAAATAGTCTAGTGATCAATTTACACGTGTGTGTGCATCTTCATGGATAGTAAAGTTTACTCATTATTTATTTATTCAGGAATTTTTTCTTTGAAAACTGTTGTGATTCTGAGCTTTCCTGTGACTTTTCTTTTGTTTATGTAATAGTATTTCCAGTGTTGGTCTCCCTAATGATAACAGTACTGTGGTGGTTTCGAAGACACTATTTCCTTCATACTAATAATATTGTAAGCGTTCTTTGAATATGTTTTCAAAGATAATTAATAATTAGCCAATATAGTTAGAGAGTATGTTCAACTATATTAGTGATAGGTAACACATGTATTTCCAGTTTTGAATACAGTAAAATATATTTAATATCAAGTATATTTAAAGGTCGATTTTTTCTTTAAATAGTACTAAGTGGTAGAGTTATTTCTTGTTAGTCCAAACTTTACTGGAAATACTCAGTAACTATTGTAATTATTTATTTAAATGCAACCTTTTTAAAATTCTTCTAAGTTGTTTTAATTTCAGTTATATCAGAATCATTTCCAAAGACAAAATATTAGCCTTTTCATAGGCTAATTGTAACATAGGCAGTTGTAACAGTTGCAGGGTGTGTCACAAGTAATTTAATAGTAGTAAAGCATCTCAGTTTGCAGTGATAGGCCTTTAAAAAATAATTGCAAATGAATTCCAGGTAGTATCTGTGATGTTCAAATTGTCACACATTTATATGGGCATACTTTCTCAAATGGGAAAGCAGAGTGGCAGAATAGTCCCAAGACAGTAACAGAAAAGAAGTGAGTGGGGGGGGTGGGGGGGGGGAGGTTAAACACTTTGCTCCCTGGAACTTAGATTGAGAATGTCTATATAAATTAGGTGAATAATCAGCCTTCAAAATGAGATTCACCTTTGCAAGGGAACTAGTCCTGACTAGATATTAGCTTAATTTTTTCACATCGTTAAAAGAAATCCTTAAAATACTTTCTTACATTGGCTAGTAATAAATTTGAGGTTTTTTCCTTTAATAGAATTTGGTGTCTTTATTTTTGTCAAATTACTAAATGAATAGTTAATATTCGAAGTAAAAGTTAATTGCAGTGATTTTAGAAAAGAGTTACAGGAACTTAATATTTCTAACTTGAAATTCTGATAAGGAAGGTTATACATTTATTGTGTAAGATCTGGAAGTACAAAGAAAAGAGGCAGTTTTTATCCCACCCTTAAGAAACCATAGTAAGGATTTTGTTTTGTTTCTATTTCAAAGTTCAAAACAAAGCAGGAAGTAAATTTGGATTTTGCTATAGATGTAATCTTGAATCTTTTTTTCTTCTCAGAGTTGAGCATTTATCCATGTTATTTTTTTCATTATGAAAGTACAAAATTTAATTGCTAAACTAGATTCCATCGTATAGATAGATGTACTGTAATTTAATTCATCTGTTGGCATACCTTCCAGGTTTGTTTAATCTTTGCATGTAAATTTTGGATACTTCAGTTGCTTAAAATAAAGTTGGCTATGAATGATCACTCCCTCTCCCTCACCAAAAAAAGCCCTGCAGTTTTTTAACAAATATTTTAAAATAAGAGTACTCATCAGCAAATTCTCTGTTGATAAAATTAGATGTGAAATTCTAATTTTGTGTTCTTGGAATAGGTGTCTTTTTAATTTATTTGCAACTATTTGATTTTAATCTTTCAGCTGTCATTTTTCCCCCTTATTCTTCAGAGGACATTTCTCTTCTGATTACAATCTTTTGTTTTCCAGAGTAACAGCTATCCACCAATGTCAGATCCATACATGCCTAGTTACTATGCTCCATCCATTGGATTTCCATATTCTCTTGGGGAAGCAGCATGGTCCACGGCTGGAGACCAACCTATGCCATATCTGACAACCTATGGACAAATGAGTAATGGAGAACACCATTATATACCAGATGGTGTATTTAGTCAACCTGGGGCATTAGGAAATACCCCTCCATTTCTTGGTCAACATGGATTTAACTTTTTTCCTGGTAATGCTGATTTCTCTACATGGGGGACAAGTGGATCTCAGGGACAATCAACACAAAGTTCTGCTTATAGCAGCAGTTATGGCTATCCACCTAGTTCTCTTGGGAGAGCTATTACTGATGGACAGGCTGGATTTGGCAATGATACTTTGAGTAAGGTGCCTGGCATTAGCAGTATTGAGCAAGGTATGACCGGACTGAAAATAGGTGGTGACCTGACAGCTGCAGTGACAAAAACTGTAGGTACAGCCTTGAGTAGCAGTGGCATGACTAGCATCGCCACCAATAGTGTGCCCCCAGTTAGCAGTGCAGCACCTAAACCAACCTCCTGGGCTGCCATTGCCAGAAAGCCCGCCAAACCTCAACCGAAACTTAAACCCAAGGGCAGTGTGGGAATTGGGGGCTCCGCTGTGCCGCCACCTCCTATAAAACACAACATGAATATTGGAACTTGGGATGAAAAGGGGTCAGTGGTAAAGGCTCCACCAACCCAACCAGTTCTGCCTCCTCAAACTGTAATCCAGCAGCCTCAGCCATTAATTCAGCCACCACCACTGGTGCAAAGCCAACTGCCTCAGCAGCAGCCTCAGCCGCCTCAGCCGCCTCAGCAGCCAGGACCCCAGCCGCAGGCCCAGCCTCACCAGGTGCAGCCCCCGCAGCAGCAGCTGCAGAATCGCTGGGTGGCCCCTCGGAACAGGGGTGCTGGCTTCAACCAGAACAATGGCGTGGGCAGTGAAAACTTTGGTTTAGGTGTGGCTCCTGTCAGCGCTTCGCCTTCTAGTGTGGAAGTGCATCCAGTGCTGGAAAAGCTAAAGGCCATAAACAACTATAATCCCAAAGACTTTGACTGGAACCTGAAGAATGGACGCGTGTTTATAATTAAAAGCTATTCTGAGGATGACATACACCGTTCCATTAAGTACTCTATCTGGTGTAGTACTGAGCATGGTAACAAGCGTTTGGATGCAGCTTACCGTTCTCTGAATGGGAAAGGCCCACTCTATTTACTCTTCAGTGTGAATGGCAGTGGACATTTTTGTGGAGTGGCTGAAATGAAGTCTGTTGTGGACTATAATGCATATGCTGGTGTCTGGTCTCAGGATAAGTGGAAGGGCAAATTTGAAGTTAAATGGATCTTTGTCAAAGATGTTCCCAATAACCAGTTACGGCATATTCGCTTAGAAAATAATGACAACAAACCAGTTACCAATTCAAGGGACACTCAAGAGGTACCCCTAGAAAAAGCTAAGCAAGTGCTTAAAATAATTGCTACTTTCAAGCATACCACCTCAATCTTTGATGACTTTGCACATTATGAAAAGCGTCAAGAGGAGGAGGAAGCCATGCGTAGGGTAAGAATACAGTAATTTTTTCTGGGGTGTGCATGGATGGGTATGCTCTAATGCCTTTTAATCGTACATTCTGAATTCAAGAACTTTTAGTCTGAAGGAAACCACCCTCTTAGCTTACGAAACAATTCTGCAGACACCCTTAATGGCCTCTGATGCCACGTTTGAATCATTTCCTCTTCCTTTCCCAAAGGTAGACCTTCCTCTGAATTTGCCAATTCTGCATACTCCTTAGGTGATAAAGGTCATTCAGTCTTGTTAATCAAAGTTTAATGAGTTCTACATTTATAATTAAGTACACTTAAACACTCCAATCACTATCACTAATTTGCAACATTAATTTTATGGGAAAATGTGTTAGGAGTTTGAAACAGCTTATAAATAAATGTTTGAATATTATCCATTTTGTATTTGTGAGAAATAAAATAGATTTTTTTCTCCTGAAACTCCTGAAGCATTTTTGTAATTTGTATACTTAAAGCACTTGTACAAAATAGAGTAAGGCTTTGACTTTAGGAAGGCAGCTTCGAGTTGGCAAGACATGGGCTTTAGATTTAGACTCTGCAGAACTTGATTTCTAATTGTTATTTACTCTCTCTGACATTCTAAGGGAAAACTTTCTCTGAGGTTACACACTGGTATGCTTGCATCACATCTGCCGGTATTTGATTACATGTCACAAAGAGCAACACAGGCTTGGGGAATATTTCCTGTTCCAAACTAAAAAAGAAAATTGGAGTCCTGTTTTTAGGAGGAGAAGAGAGACTGGATGGTGTAGGCAGCAGCAGATTTTTCCATAGACAATACGTTTACATTTCTTTTCAAATGAAGCAGAGATTCAGTTAGAAGCTTCTTCAGTAACTTAGGTTGGTTACTATGGAAAGCTTCTATGTAAAAATTAAGATAAAGCAGAAGCTTAACTCTATATAAAACGTCAGTGATTGATTTTTATGTTTGAACTGTGTCTTGTGGCTTCTTGATTTGTGCAGAAGAGGGAACTGTTTCAACTAACATTCCTCACTGGTGAATAATGTTGAAATGACCCCAGAGCAGTAGTTACCAAACCTTAAGGCACAGAAATATTAAATGCGGTGCTCCTTGGAAATGTTATGTATTTGATAAGGGACCTGGTGGGGTACATGTATCAGAAGCACCACAGTGATTTTGGTGCTAATGGTGATGTATTCTTCTTTGGAATAATAAGATGCCTGTGTAAGGTTCTGCTCAACTATTTAAATGGATTGCTGAACACAGCTGTTTTCTCCCAGTGTAATGTGGGAAGTTAGGGAAGAAGGAGGCTCTAAAATTTAGCCTGAGTTTTTGAGATCAGCAGCTGAGTAAATAGTCTTATTGTGTAACTGTCATTACAAATAGTGGGTCAGGAAAAATGATTTGGGGTGTGAAAGGTGGGATGCAGGTGAAGATTTTGCTGTAAGATACCTTTGAGAAATACAGACAGTGAAATCTCTGATGAGTGTGGGAATCAGAGTTGGGGAATTTTTGTTCTTAAAACAGTTGGAATCCACAGAAATGGGATGAGATTACTTTTGGAGAAATGACATATGGCAAGGAAATATGTATCAACTTCTAATTCTACCACAATGAAGGAGAGATCATCCTTGTGAGTCTTTCCACAGTTAACCTGCAAGTAAAGAGCCACAATGAGAGGCAAATGAGCATTTATTTGGAATCAGAAAATTGCAATATGGGAGCACAGATTCAGGTAGAAATCCTAAATGTCCCACTTGTAGGGCAAAAGTAAGGGGTTTTTATGAGGAAAAGGAAGGGGTCAATTTAATGAGTTGAAGAAAAGAAACAAAAGGTTTCTGTAGGTATAGGCTAAGCTACTCTGGTTATATAGTAATTGACTTACTAATTCTATCTTCAGAAAGTCCACAGCCATCAATCTTGTGATCAGGAGGATGTCTGCTGTCGTGCTGACCTCTCGAGCAGTGGCTTAAAACGATTGCCATTTTGCCCAGTTCAAACAAAGATGGGTTAAGGCAGTTTCTCTGCTGTGGCTCTGTTTTGGCTCCAGTTATGTCAGTTTCACAACACATTTCTTCCCTGCCCAGTCTGAAAATGCAGTCCTAATTTATTTTATATAATTGTCTCAGGAATTATCTATGACAGTTGCATATTCTCTTATAATCACATATACAACAGTGACTTAAATTTTATAGTTTAAAAATTTTTAATTTTACATTTAAATTGTTTCATGATTTACTTCCAGTCTTATAGTATGTCTACCCTACCTTTGATAATGTTTATTTTGAATCTTCTTTATTATCTTTTTTTAGGAAGAGTAATTTGATAATATGTTTATTAAGCCCTTCTAGATCCAAAAAATGTCTGTCTTTGGCCATGATAGGTGAACAACTGTTTACTTGGATATAGAATTCTTGGATCACAGTCTTTGATATTTTGGTTTATAGTTTTATATTTACATTGTTATTTACAGTCTTATATTATGGAGAGGTCTGAAGCCAGCCTAAATCTTTTTTCTTTGGAAATAACTATTTCTGAACACAAAAGATTATTCTTGCAATATTAACATGTGGAATGTGTACAATATGAGCGTCTTCTAATTTTCCTTAGTACGTTATCTGTATACCAACTTTTTATTTTTATTTTCCTTTTTCTAGTAATGTCAAAAAATATATACTTGTCCTTGAGTGCCAGTAGTCCTTATTTTTAGTATTTTTCTCTGTATTTGGAGTCTTCTGTGTCATTGATTTGGTTTGCTTTGTGCTAATTCTGTGATTTGTGAGGTTCTGAATTCTTCAGTGACAAGTTTTAGTTTGCTCACATTCTCACATTTTGATCTCCTTTACATCTGTTGATTTTTTTCTTACCTGAATCTCTTGATCCAGAGTCCATCTTGATTTTATTGAGCACAAAGATGACTGTTTAAAACTTATTTCTGCTTCCTCTTTAGTTTGTATTTAGAAACGTCTTCCTCTTCCATATTCTTTTCAACTTGTTTCTTTTTTTTCAAATTTACATACAGTAAATCAGTAAATTCCCTTTTGCTGACTCTGTGTAACTAACACTCTCTTCCCCCATTCTTCTAATTCACTGGTCTGTTCTCTGTCTTCATAAGGCATTTTCCATAAAGTCATATAAATAAAACTACACAGTGTGTAATCTTTGCGGTTTATGTTTATCTCTTCCTTCTTTGAGGGACATTTGGGTTGTTTACAGTTTTGGAGAATGTAAATAAAGGTGCATATCCCGGGTGCATATCGTATAGATTCATGTACATATCCTTTCTTAAACGTTTTTTACAAATCGTATGGCTAAATTAACTTCTTTGATGTGTACAGTTCTGTGAATTATAATACACTCATAGGTTTGTGTAACCACTACCACAATCAGGATACAGAATAGTTCATCATCTCCGGAAAACTGCCCTGTACCAAATACAAACCAGAAGTACTCTGTATTTATATACTTCTTAAATGTCTGTCTAACCTCTGGCAGCTGTGATCTGGACTCATTGTTTTGTTAGTATTCTACTTTGTGAATAAATTTCTCAAGACTTGTTTTGGCTTTCTTCTTTCATCCTTAAACTAGGAAGAGAATTCAGGTCAGGTATTTGCTCCAAAATAGGTTTTTGCTTTTGTCTTTTTCCCTCTTCCCTTTAATTTTTGGTGTTAGTTGCATATTTTCACCCATTTCAGATGTGGAGATGAGATTCATGATGTTAAGTTTACCAGTTAAATAATTCAGCTTGTGAAGTGTGAGAAGGGGGAGCCAGTACAATGGCTATGTTAGGAGGTGAATTTTTTCTTCAGCTTGAGTTTGAAGCCATGTCAGGGAAGAGTTTTTCCTGCTTACTGACTCTTTAGTATTTGGGGTATCATCTGTCCTTGCCCAGTTTTCCTTCTGTTGTTGTTACCCCTTGTCCAGGCAGAACTTGTGGATTTTCATTTGTAGATTTTCTCTTGGATAGGCTTGTTTTTGCATTTTGGCTTTAGAGCATAATTGTTTTTAAGTACTCTTGGCATTCCAGTGATGAAGGATGTGCTCCCTATCCTACGTTGTCCTTGGCTCTGTGAAAAAGACAAATTAGTGGTGTTTTCCTAGAATTTCCTTTTCTTAACATTTTTTTATTTTTTAAATTAAAAGAGTTACAAGTCATTTAGTGTTCTCTTTTAAAATGACTCCATTGGTCTTGTATTTAGCTGAAATTTCTCAAAAACTTTCGATATGTGGAGGTCATTCTCCCAAGTAAACATCCTTCAGACATTGGGTAAAGCAGGGTTTCTTAAGGCACAAAACTGCACTACTTATAAAATAAAATGATTGATAAAATTTGACTAGATTAAAATTATTTATTAAAAGGTGCTTTAAAGAAAGTAAAAAGACATGGTAGGAACTGGGAGAAATTGGGACATAACTGACCAAAGATTAATATCAAGAATATATAAGAATTCTTTGGAATCAGTTTAAGAAAAAGTTTAATCCAGTAGAAAAATAGGTGGAATATATGGATAGTCATTGAACAAGAGAGGAAACAAATATGTATGTATAAAGTACATAAAAAAAATATTTAGTCTTATAAATAGGGAAATACACATCAAGACAATATTTTCTACCCATTTGTTTGGCAAAACTAAGAAATTTAATAGTACTGAGCATTGGAGAGACTATAGATCAACAAACACTGTTAACTACAATTGTGGATTCATTAAATTGATACAGTGGGGAAGCATTAAATTCCCACATGGGGAAGCATTTTTCCATTTTCTAGAATATATACCTAAGGAGAACTTCCCAAATACCCCAGAAGACACAAGAATGTCCTTAGGAGCACAATTGATAATAGAAAACAAACACTTGGAACAACTTAAATATCCATCAGCAGGAAAATGGCCAAGAATACATAGGTACTGTAGTAATGCAGTGGAGTGATTGACCTACAGCTATATGCAGCATTATGAATGAATCTTTTTTCTTCATCTTTTTATTTGGAAATAATTTAAGTTTATTTGGAAGAATAAGAATAGTACATAGAATGCTCAAAGGCCTTTTATCCACATTGACCTATTAACATTCTTCCCTGTTCGCTTTATGATTTTTTGAACAATTTGAGAATAAGGTCCATACGTCATGGCTCTTAACCTCAAAAAAGCAAAGTGTGTATTTCCTAAGAATAAGAATATTCCCTAACATAACCACAGTATTCTTGTCAGTTGATCCACAGTGTCCTTTAAGCCTTTTTATCTTTTTTCCAGTTTATGATCTGTGCCATGATCAGGTAAAGGACCTAGTAGCCAAAACAATTTTCAGTGATAATAATAATTTTAGAAGATTAACCTGACTTCAAATCTTTGTCTTTCCCAGCTTTGGGAAGATTTTTTCCTATGCCTTTTAATAGGTTTTTGTAGTTTTAAATTTTATATCTGGGTCTGGGTCTGTGATTACAATACATTCTTTTCTTTCTGTGTTCATGTTTTTCTTTAATTTCTTGAATCTACTTGTAATAGCATACAAGGATTTTAAAAGGTCAATTCCATCTTGTCATTGTTGGGTCTTTTTTATTACCAGTTTTTTTTCCTTCTGGTTATTTTGACCTTTGAGGAATTCCCCAGCTTCCCTTGCCAGCAAAGCACCCCTGTGGAGGAGCCAACCAGCATATCCTGTCTGGCTCTATAAAACTTAAGAGTCCAGGCTCTCTGAGTGGAAGGGTATTTGTGAAATTTATAACTTCAGGAGAAATGTGTGCCAGTTAATTGAAATATTTGTCTAGTTCTTCCATTCTTAGGTTTGAACAGTTAATTTTGATATAATATTGGTATTTTTTTAAATTAAAATCAGTCTTGATGACAGAACAGCCAAGACAAACCCACTAAAGTAGTTCATTCAAGGAGCAGACAATAAAATATAAAACAAAATTTGTTATGTTTTTAGGGAGTATTCATATGTAAAAATAAAAGAAAACCAGAAAATGTTCTTGGAAAAGAGAAAATGATTGTCAAAATTAAAATCATTGAGCAGACAGTAATAAAATGTTCATGCTTTAGATCTAGTTGATGATCTGGAATTAAAGAAATTTCCAAATGAGCAATAGAGATGAAAAGCAAAGGTTGAAGATGTGATAAAAGAGAGAAGGCCCACTATCTAACGGAAAAGACAAAGAATGAGTAAAGAAAAATTTCCAAAGCTGAAAGAGTAACATGTTTTCAGAAAGAATGGGCTGACAGAATGACCACCAGGATTATTTAAAATTGAAAAGAAAGGAAAAGAAAAGGAAAAAAAAAAGATGGAATAGAGAGAACATCTTAAGCTTCCTGAGCAAAAGACAAATTACCTACAAAGGAAGGGAAATCAGACTATCAGAATTCTCTCATCTACAATTCTGGGTACTGGTATGTAAAATTATTTCAGAGTAGAGTGGAATGGGATATAGAATTATGTTCTTAAAGATGAGTGTTGAATTATATCAGTGAAGGGGGAGTGCAAAATAAATATTTCAGGTGTACAAGAGCTTAGCTGCATATCCTTCATGAGAAAGTTATTTCAGCAGAATGAAAAAGAAATTCAAGAAAAGATAATACCACTTGCCTAGCCGGTTATACTAGAACATATATCTCTCAACATAGACTCTGTATGCATTTTGAGTCAGACAAGTCTTCATTGCATATAGTTTATCTCAGGACTATAAGCATCTGTCCACTCTGTTAGTGGCACTGTGGTCTTTGAAGCTTGACAAATGAAATCAGCCCTCAGTGGAGAACCACTGACCTTGGAGAAGTGAAGGAAGCTAAAAAGAAAACAAAATGTCTAATGATTTTTGCTATCATTGGAACATAAACTGTATGTGAGCAGGACTTGATTTGTTCTCTGCTGAATTCCTAACACCTAATGGCTTGGCACATAGTAAGTAGATGTTTAGTAAACGTTTGTTAATTGAGTAAATGCTTTGAAGAGTTTCTTTTTAGAAAGTTTGAATGTCATAGGATTTTTCTTCTTTAGATTAATTACTGTACTTTAGGAACTATGTACTTGATCAAGTTACATAATACTGCCTATTGGTTTTTCTTTTCCACTTGTAGAAATGGACAATAGAATATAAAGATTCAATTATAGTTAGAAAAAAATGAGATGGGTGGGAGGGAAAGATTTCAGGAAAGGTAAATAAGTACATTATTTTTCTCACTTTTCTGAAGATAAAGAATAATTGTTAAAAGATGATATGAAGCAATTGCACCTAAACATATTGTTTGAAGTCATAAGGACAATCAGTAGAGCTAAAAATCGGATGGCTTCTTAGTGGAGGTAGGGGAAAGAAAAGGAGAATACAACATTCAGTGTATTAAATTACTCATTATATCCACTGGGAATTGATAGTGTCTCATTTGATAAAGTAGGAAATTTATGTATCAGTATGCTACTTAAAGTTACAACAACTCATAAAGGAACTTAAAGTAGAAAGAGCTAGAAGAGGGTAGGGGAGCTTTACTTTTTACTTGCTGTTTTATGTATTCTCATGACAAAGCTAGTTTAATTGGAAAATATAAGAATGTTCAGTGTATATTTGTCCAATATAAATTCAAGCAATCTACATAGCAGTAGAATTTATTTTTGACTACTTAGACAGTGCTTTCATTGAAATTGTACTTCTGTTGTACTGAATGCAAGTCATTTAGACCCTACTGTATTCTTTTATTCTTATAAATCCTTATTGATCAGGAAACATAATCTGAGGTGAGATTTTTAGTTCAGTGGCTCTTAATTCCATATAGGAATAATTAGTTTTCAAATGCCTGTAATTAGTTTTGGCCCGGGATGTATCACATTCAATACCATACACTTTTATATTAAATTCTCTGATTAATATAAAACATGGAGTGATATTTTGAGTAGTCAAATGATTCTGTTTTAAATGCAGTAATACTTTATCCTGAAGTTGGTAAATATTCTTTGCTTCCATAGGTGGGAAAGGAGGTGCTTCAGTTAACATCTTTATAATAGTGATTTTTTCCCCTCAGACTAATTTTGTCATCCCATAGGAGAGTCAATAGGAGAGTTAAAAGGAGGCTGTGTTATATTCCAATGCTGATAAAGAATTTTATGAATTTTCAGTAAATGAACTACTATAGTTTTATCCAATTACTTATAAGTCTTGGGGAGATACTTCTGTATCTCTTACATTATGAACAGTCATTATTAAATTGAATGTACTTCAATTATTTTTCTTCAGCAGGAAGTACATAATTAAGGAACATATATATTTAACTTCCAGTGAATATGAAAACAATTCAGGAAGTAACTTAAATTGTTCAATTATATTTTAATAGTTTATTTTAAAAGTTTGGTGTGCAATTCCTTAATTTAGAAATTTACTGACTATATTGCACTTAAATTTCTGAGTGAAACTGACCACAGTCTCTTGGCAGAAAACTTTGAATTTATTGAATTGATTTATTTACTGAATTGATTAAAGTCTGCTGCACACATCTTATATTCTAGTCAGCCTAGTCTAGTAGCACTGTATGTTCATTTATGAACTATGTTCCCTTATTCTTTCAACAGATAAATATTAAATGTTACCAGTAAGTGATTAAAGATGATAGCCCTTTGTAGAACTCAGTCTTGGAGAGAGAGTTTCTCTCAATGATGTCTTACAGTTTTCAGTGTTGAGGCATGCATGTCTCTCGCTGAATTTATTGCTAAGTGTTTTATATTTTTTAATGCTATTGTAAATATAATTGCATTTTCAATTTTACTTCCCAGTTGTCTGCTGCTAGTTTATAGAAATGTCCTGTATGCTACTGACCTTGCTAAAATTCACTTTTAAAGTAAAAAGCTCAAGTAGTTCTAACAGTACATCCTTAGGATTTTTTGCTTTTACACATTTGTCACATTGTCTACAAATAAAGACCATTTTGTTTCTTTTTGATCTTTATGCTTCTTTTTCCTTGGATTATATTTTTAATCTAGTATTATTTAAACATGAAATTAAGAACTCTAAAACCCAAATAAGACAACATATAAACAAAAAAGTTAGTTTAGTGTGGTGATGTTATTTTGCTGAAACTAAATCACAGCTCAAAACATGAATTAGTCCAAATTCTTAGAATCATGTTCTTAACTCTCATTTGGACCACTTAAAACTAACATTGTTATGACTGTTCTCCACCATTTTTCAGTATTTGAATTTATTCCTAACTTTTCAGTTTTATAGTACACTTGGAGGTTATTTGATCTTTGGTTGGTGATGAATAGCTTATTGACTGCATCTATTCTTTTCTGAAACCTGAAATAATTCTTAATTGTATAAACTCATATTTAGGTACTGGAGTTTTTTAAAGCAGTTCTTTATTGTAGTATGGCCATGCAGAGAATCAAATGTTAGTGTCTCACTTCAATGGAAACAGGAAAACTCAGAGCTGACTTCCAAAAACAACCTCCAAAGCAAAATCATTGTTCCTTCCCTTGATTTGTTGATTTTGAATTCTTTTACAGTGCAGAATTGGGCTGTTTCCTTTACATTCTTTGTCTTTTGTTCTTTTAATGCAAAAGGATCCATCATGTTGCTGGGACAGGGCATGTCAGAAGTTTAGCTCAGCTTTAAAGCACTTTAATAGTTCTGGACAAATGTAGTCTTTTGAACAGCTGGGGTTTTATCCATCTGTTACTGCTCTTGTTCTACACTTTAGCATGAATTTTTCCAGTCCTGTAAGCCAATTCGTGTAGATTTCATTCATGGTATGTCATTAATTTTCCTGAAAAATTGAATATATTATATATTTTAACTTGAGCCATTGTACATCTATAAACTTTGCCTGTTCTTAAAACATGCATACCATTTTTTTTAAATTTAAAAGCAGAGTCTGATAGTTTATATGTTTTTACTTTGGGGCAGAATTTAAGTAAAGTAACACTTTAAACCTCATAAACAATACAAAGAAGCATTAAAATGAGAATTCCGTATAGAACATATATGTGATACGTATTTCTGCTGCAGTGTGATGTAGGGGAGTTGTATTTTTCTGACTTTATTATGATTTTTTGAAACTTTTGAAATTACTTTAGGTTTTAAAGAAATGTTGAGGTAATACAGGGAGTTTCTGTATGTCCTTTATTTAGTTTTTCCTAATAGTGACATGTTACATAATCATAGTACATTTATTCAAACTAAGAAATAACATTGGTACAACATGTTAATTAAACAGATTTTTTCCCAGATTTCCCCTTTTCCCACTAATGTCTTTTTCTGTTCAAAATCTAGAACATCAGCTTTGTGTTCAGTTGTCATGTCTCCTTAATCTCCTCCAAGCTATGATAGTTTCTCTGTCTTTCCTTATCTTCTCTCATGGCTTTAACTAAATTGGTGCTCTGTAAGGTAGCTATCTCAGTGTCTATCTGATTACTGAGGTTATGGGAAGAATACCATATAACTGATGTGTCCTCTTCATATGACCATAATTTATTCTGGTCCTGTTAACTTGGATTACTTGGTTGTGTCTGCTAGGTTTTCCCTTTATTACTACTCTATTCTTAGAAGCAAGCCAGTATGTCTGGCCCACACTCTAGAGGAGGAAAATCAAGTCCCACCTCAAACAAGGAGGAACACTAAAATATTTGTGGAATTTTTTGTTATTTAGTTGTTATTTATTTAACTCTTCTATTCTTCCTGCTTCTAGAATATTCATTTTGTCTTGGATCTATGCTCCAGTTTTCTGATATTTTTCTGTGTGATTTGTAGCTCTTTTTTTTCTGCTCTGTAATTTGAAATAGTTCTTGGACATAATATTCTACTTTCCAAATGAGGCATTGACCGTTTCCCTTTTTAATTCATCTACTGACATTTTCAGTTTGCAAATCAGGTTTCTAAGTTAGAAAAAGGGTTTTTATCTTTGTTGCATTTGGATCTCATCTGCCTGCTTGCTTGCTTTTTCTCTTTTTTTCTCCCCCCACAGGTGATCACTGCTTCTTTCAGCAGTTCTGTTGTGTTGTACTGTGTCCTGACTGTTTATCTTCATTTTCTTTCTGAATGGTGTGGCTTCTTAGATACATAGTTACTTTTCCCTAATGGCTCATTTGGACTCAGGTCTCATTACTGAACTATTACTAATGATGTTAAGCCTACATATCATTAAAAGGAAATAAGCCATTTACCTGTAATGTTAAGGGCAAGCTGTTGGCGCCTCTGAGGACACTGGAAAATAATTTTGTTTTCCATTTCATCCCTAGGTTGGGAAGTCTTAACTGTTCAGCTCTGTCAAAAAGACATGGGTTGACAAGTAAACTTTCTCCCGGAGTTAATCTCCACAGGCCAAGTTCTGGGTCTGCCTTAGAATCCTGTGTTGGTGTCTGGAGACTTTGCTCACCTTAAGGTAGTGAAGAAGCCCTATACCAGAGACTTAAAGCCCTCAAGTCTCAATCTGCCTGGTTGAACCCTCCTCGCTCTATTAATGGAAAAGGGATGTAGAAGGATGTCTCTGCAAAAATTACTTTGAATTGTAGGTCATTGTTGAGATTAAAAATTGAGTTCTGTGAATCACTTTCAAAAGTTTGTATCCTAAAGAGTGTACATATCTCAAGTTCCTTCTTTGGAACTATCACTACGCTCCTTTATTGTTATTCAGGTTTCCTTTCCCTCCGTTACTTACCAGCAGCACACTGGTACATGTAATTGTGATGTCAGCTATGCAATACGTACTTCATTTTAGAACAGAACAAGTTAGTGGTATCACCGATACCTCATCATTTCTTAATCTCCTATTTCTAGTGGTCTCCAGCTGATGGTGTGCCCATAGATATCTTACTATATTCAAATATTTATTTAATATTAACAGTTTCAGGTACAGTTCTAGACCTTGTTAATGTAAGTGTGGGTTTTTTTTTTTTTTTTTTTCTTTAAGCAGAGGTATGGACCATAAACTTCAGGAGGACTTGAGTTTTTTGACCTTACCATGCTAAGGACTTACAAATCTGTATATCCATCCTTGACCTTTTATATCCAGATTCATGTATCCAGGAGCTTTTTAAATATCTTTACTTAGTTCACAAAAAGTCTTAAATTTAATGTAACTCCCATTTCATTGCCTGCCCCAGACTTTCTTTGTAGAGGGTACCAGTGCCCTTCCAATTGTATAGGCTAATAATATTGGAGTCATTCCTGATACTTGCCCTTCTCACACCATATCTAATCCAATCTATCAGGAAGTCTTGTTGGCTCCCTGAAAACATAACCCAAATCTAAACACTTTTCACTAGCTCTCCTTGTTACACCCCCATATAATAAGAGCAATTATTTTGCTGGATTATTACTGTGCTCTTCTTACTGGCCTTCCTGTTCCCACCTTTGCTTCTCTACACTCCTGTTACCAGCAGAACAGCCCTTAAGAGACCCTTTGTGACTGGTGAGACTGGACTCTTAGTTTTCTCATGCTTTTTTTGACAATGTTAATATCAAAGTATTGCTAATCTCAAAATATATCAGGAAATATTCCCTCTTTTTCTAGTCTCTGGAACAGTTGGTGTAAGTTTAGAATTACCACTTCTAGGAGAATTAATCAGATGCACCTCTAAAATCACTGTGAGCCTCGTGGTTTTTTGTTTGGGGTAGATATTTAATTGTTGATTAAAGTACCTAGTTTAAGTCTCTTGAGTTTGGTAACTTGTATGTGGTAAATTGTATTTTGGAAGTTGTCTGTTTTGTCTTAGGCTTTTTGGTGTGTTGGCATATTGACAGTAGTTTTTTACCTAAGTCTTTATGATATTGTTTATGCTTCATTTCTCTCTCTTTTTTTAATCTTCCCAGAGATTTATGTATTGTTAGGTAATCCTCCCTTCCCCCCCCAGAACACAACCTTTAAACTTTTGTTCTTTGGTTTTATTTTTGTTTTCTGTTTCATCACGTCCTCTGCTGTAACATTCCTTCTCGTTTTGGGGGCTTACTGTTAATCATTTGCTCACGTACTGACTGAGTTGGATGATGAGCTGTTTACTTTTCAGCTCTTCTGTTTTTTATTCTGCACAGGTACATTTCTAATTTGAGGGGAGGGCTTTAGAGTGAGCATTTTTGTATATAAAGAAGTGTGCTTCAGAATTTCCTAATGTAGTTAGTAAGGTTTTTGTTGTTACCTGTTTGTTTTGCTTGTAAAATTGATGTCAGAAAATGTGATCTGTATGATATGACTCTTTGTTATCTATTATAGAGATAGGCTTTCAGGTCTAGCATACAGTCACTTTTTGTGGTGGTTCAGTTTGACCCTGTAATTATTTGGCTCAGTTTTATATATTCTTACTCTCAATCTATATTTTACTAATATGTTTGCTTTTCCAATTAGAGAACTGTGTTAAATTCTCCTGCTATAATTAGAGACCTGTTTTCTTTGCAATTCTGACTTCTAATAAATGTAATTATTTTTTAGTTTAATATTGTTACAGCTTATTTTAAAAATGTTTCTTATTCAAAATATAGTGGCCATTTTGTCTCTAATAATGGTTTTTGCTTTCAAATCCATTTCATCTAATAATCATTATGTTTTAAATTTTCTTGTAAATCATATGTAAATGATTAAAAAAAAATCCGGGCTGTTACTTTGCTTTCATCAGTGAACTTGCTTTTTTTTGGTTACGTGATATAAATGTGTATTTCTGCTGTCCTCTATATAATTAATCTAGATCTTTTAAGTTCTCCTCCCTGCCCTCCCTGCCCTTCCCTTTTCTGTCCTATCAGATTGATTTTTTTTCTCTTTTCCTTTACACTGAATTACAAGTTAGGTATTACATACATATATTTTATTGTATGTAATCTATGTATTTTATTGATAAAGTGCATAGTTAATTATAGTTCAAACCAAAGAGGTATCTCTTAACAAATTGACATAACACGTCTTCATTGATAACTGATCATCTTCCTCACGTTAAACCTCTTTACTTACTTTAAGTAGTGTCATATTTTTTTCTGTAAGTTTGGGACTCTTTATGGAATTGATGAGTTTTCTTTAGTTTTAATCCATCATTTAATAGGGAAGAATGAGCAGTATGCTGGTATCTCTTCTTGCTTCATCTATTATATTGTGTTTTATATCTGGGTAATTAAAGCAGGCTTCAAAATATTTCATAGAATCTATTTCTTTCAGCTGAGAACTAAACTTTCTGTTTAGGCTGGTTTTTTAAAAGCTTTAGGGCCTTTATAAAATTAGATTACAACTTCCTGGTACCAAAATCTTTTCTTGCCTTTTTTTCCTCTGTGTTGCTGGATTTTGTTTATCTTTTTGAAATGTGATTAATAAGGTAGCTCTGTGTCTGTTTTCATTTTGTCTTATTCCTTAATTTCATTGTATCCCACTGATACTTAAGAGTCTAGGAAATAATTTCAATTGTAATTATCATATATTAGGCCATTTATCTTACTAACTTTCTGAGTTAAATGCTGTTTTTTCAAGTTTTAGGAATATATTAAAATGAAAAAGAAAGGAGTTTATTTAAAAACTTAAAGGTCTCTTTGGAATTTAAAATACAGTTTTCTGATGGTGTCACAGGATGGGAAACCAATTTGACTATTGCAAAGTTTATTCCTCTTTGTTATAAAACATGTATTACTCAGGCAGAAATAAAGTGGGAGTATTAAAAACAAAAGGAGAGAGTCTTAATGATGTGTTAAAAACCCAAGTGGTTTTCAGATTGTGGTGGTCCCTGGACCAGCAGTATCTGAATGAGCTGTGAACTTGTTAGAAAGACAGTCTCACAGGTTTAGGTTCAGACCTTTCGGGCCCAATAGTCAGTGTTTCCACAAGCGTTTCAGGTGATTCTGATGCTCAAGTTTGAGAACCACTGAGTTACACATTAAAACAAGATGGTATAAACAAACTACATGGCGCATAGAATTGATAGGCTGCACAATGCTGGCCATAGTTTTTTTTTTTTTCAAAAGACAGTATTACAGGTAAATACTTGGTTAATAAACATAGTGAAGGTATCACTCAGTTTAACTTTTGTTCAAGGTTTTTCACTTTTTTTAGAAGAAATTACTAATAATATGTATTGAACTTCAGTGCAACTTAATGCAGTTTAATGCAGCTCTTTTCCTTTCCGTCTAACCCTGCCTATTTTGCTACAGAGGCCTTTTAGTCTATATGCTACCTCACCATCAAAAACTCATTGAGGGCTAGAAAGACATTATTGTAATTTTTCCACCTTAAACAAAATTGCATGGGAAAATAAGGCTGTGGAGAGGGCCTGTACTTTCCGGACGTAGGTCTTTGTGTTTGGAGGTCTCTATTACCACAAAATGTTTTATGGTAATATCCCACTGTGGGTGTGTGTAGGTAGTAGTAAATCATTTTTAAGTACTTACTTGAATTAATATTTGAAGAACCTTTTATGGAGATAGTTTATATTATATGTGCATATAATTTAAATATTTAATGATAGTATTTTGTTAAAATTCATTATACTTTTTTTTTCAGGAGAGAAATAGAAACAAACAATAACCAGATGAAGATGTCCTGTTAGAATTACAACACTAATGATGTAGACTCTGGAAATGCCTAATAAGTCAAAGAAGACGTTATTAAAGTTTTTTTCTGCTTAAGGTGACATCTTTGAACTCTAACACAGAATTGACTCTTCTTGTAATGGTTTTTCATCAGCGCATCTGCCCTTATACGCTCACCAAACACACTTGAGAACTGTAACTTCGTCAAGCACTTTCTGTCCTGAAGCTTTTACCAGTATCTGCTGTCTTTTGTAATTATGCATCCTAGCTAAGGCACAGAAGACTGAATGAATGCAAGGATTCATTAACTCTTTGAATTTGTTAAATACTAACAGTTAACCATTAGAAGTGGTTCAATGATGTAAGAGTCACACTGCTTCAACTTTTTCTTTGTTGTAGTTTTTAAATTGTCGATTTTTAGCTACTTGAGAGATTAAAAGCAAAATAATCATGCCATATTTAGTCCTGGAGTTCAAGTCTAAATGTTTATGTGAAAAATTACTGTAGTAAACTTTTAATATGGCAAAGCAACCTCTTAAGCTCTATTTTAGCCAAATGAAACATGATCTGAAATTATATTAGAACATTTCCCTTGTCTTCAAACTGTTTGGTGTAACAGAATATTGATATGCAGCTTGGTGGAGTTCACCAGTTAATGCACATTCTTCTCCCCTCCTTCCCCCAATAATATGTATACTGAAAAATGTGCATTTGTCTGAAGAATTATTTTGTTTGCTACCACTTAATGAATCTCAAAATTTTGAGTACCTCAGTCTAATCAGACTTTTTATGACCTTTATAATTACATTTAAAACCCTTAATTCCTATTTCTGGGTGTTTGCGAGCCTGATTGCTATCATGAAGTAAAATTTATTACTCTAGGTATTCACTAGCTAAATAAACATAGTTCTTGTTTAGCAAGCATATACTGTTCCTCAACTCTTTTCTCCAGCTTTTGCAGTGTCCTGGCATCCTTAAAATACTTTGAAAATATGGCCTTGATCCATGGATTAAATCAGTATCTAAGTGAATGTGTTGATGTTTTATTGATCAGATCTATATAAATAGGAATACAGCATATATCTGGGTATTCTTATAGTTATCTTTTTAACATCTTATTTTTTTCATTACATATCAACATTAATTTTTTAACTTGAAACAAATTGATTTTGTATAATGAAATGTGTCAAAAATCTGTATTAACTGGTTTGATGGCATAAGGTTATGAAGATAATGTACTGCCCCTTATATTACTGTTCCAAAAGGAGAAAACTATGTAGGAAGATACATTAAGGGTGAAATAGCAATATAGTAGATTTGAATACCTTGATGTTTTACATTACTCCATTTATGTTTACATCATGTTTAGAAGTGTTTTCATTTACTATGGTCTTCAGTTACTTCAGTTCAAAAATTTAGTGACAGATCTTTGAGGCTTTCATTTATATATTTTTTTGTAGAATGTTCTCTTAAAATGTACAAATACTGTATTCTAAAGTGAAAAAAATACAGTATTTGTAGATAATTGTATTTACTTCACAGTTCTTTGGTAGTCCCAGTGTAGTTATATCAGCGTTTACTGAAGGGAACATCAAAATAGTAATGGTATATTACAAAATAAAGACTTTATTAAAGGAAAATTGCACCTATTTTACCTTTATAAAAGTAAGCCATGAAATCTTGTAACTTGTCTCTTAACTATTTATAATGAAAATTGGCATTTGGGTATAGTCATCACAGCAGTGTTCTGTCCGAGGATTATATAGGTAGGACATGTCAAGGATGACTCTTGTCACTCTGGAGGTCCTATTAGAGAAAACTGTAAAGGGGTGACCTTGTAGAAAGGATCTGAGTCCTCTCTCTGAGGTTCTCTCTTTCTTGGTGCTTTATTAGCAACTCTGAATATTTTTATAAAACTAGTTACATTATAAACGGATTCAAACTTGTTCAACTTACATTAGGTTTCTATGTAAGAAGTGTCGCAGAAACACTCAGCAAGTAGGCTTATTGCAATAGCAGACTCAGAAATGTCAGATGTAAATGAGTAGTCTGTCTGTTCATGGTAAGGAGTACATCCCAGTGCCTTTAACCTGGATTTCTAAAATTAAGTGACATGGGTGCAGCATTCCTTTGGGTGGGGGGGGGGAACCTTTATCTTTTCAATTGGTAATTTTTTTCTTTATAAAGTTTTCTTCAGAGCACCTACCTTCTCTTCCTCCTTGGTCTGTCAGTGTATTGCAAAATGTTTTTTCCTCTAAGTGAAATTATCACAGGTTGTCTCAATAGCACAACTAACTGAATGTTTCTTAACTGTAGGGACCAAAAGGGAGAGAACCTGGGCTCTACAGCAGGAGGCACATAATCAGATGTTTGAATAATCACAAAGTAAGACATTATTGGCCCAGTAATTACTGATTTCTTAATATTTTTCCAAGATCTGGTTTGAATGTTTCTTACTAAAGTTATCTTATGTGGGTATTTTATTTCAAAAGGTATTATTGTTTGTATATTTAACAGTAAGGGGAAAAAACATTACCAAAATTAGTATTCTTTCTCTATACATACTGGTACTTGAAGATTCAGAAGAAACCCCAGCCTTTTCCTAATTTCAATACTTAATTGCTCATTTTAACCTGAGTGATCTTTCTAATTCAAAAGCTGTGTTCTTTTTGAGTACCATGCATGGAGGTTAAGCTGATGTTGAAACAGTTTGCAATAAAAAAGAATCAGCTTAAGTCATTTAATCATTTCAAGTGCATTCTGCATCCTATAAAAGTTTGAGAAACTAAAGAGAATTGTGTTTTCATTAAGTTTTGCATATCTTTTGTTATGCCATGTAAATTCCCTTCTTTTTCCTATGATTAAAGAAAGGTTATGATAAAATGATTAGTTCATTTACATTCACTTGTAGCAATTACATGAGAATTTGAATTTTGTCGTGTTTGGGTTTGTTCATTCCTGTGAATGATGGTACAGTTAGGTGAGATTTTCTGTTATGGTACCCAAACTCACCATTTGGTCCTCTTTAATCTTTGAGGGTTTCAATAAAAATTGTTCACTCATACCTGTGTTCTTTCCATTTTATCTTTAAAAATAGGTATTGTCTGATAGAAAACATTTTTGTCTACTAATTACAGAATTCCTCTTTGACATACAGTACAAACACAGTTGAAAGACAGGCTTCCTGTTACTTCTTACTGCTGCAGATCAACACGGAGCAAATCATAGCGTGTTTTAGTTGGCCGTCTAAATTAAGTGAGGAATTAATGAGAGGATAACAGTTTATTCTAATCTTTATCTGCTCCAGTGAGCTTATCAGATCACATGCTCTTAATACTAAAACTTGAAGCAAGAAAGCGCTATTTTCATTTAATAGGTGGTCGTAGTGGCATCATCTATCTAGTAACCCTAATACCCCATTCTTGGTACCAAAGAATGCTTTTCTAACAATCTGTGCATTATACTTTGGAATAGATAGAGCTTACATAGTAGTAGGATCATGGTGAATCTGAATGGTGCGTAAGAGTAGTTTTGTGCTGTCAAAACCTGCTAGATGCCTACAGCAGTGCTGGCCTACTGACCAGGGCACAGTTTTACAGAGTCACCCCAGGTGTCTCCCTGCAACATCAGAAGCCTTTCTGCTGGTCATCTCCTAAAGGGAGGGTTTGCAGCTCATTAGAATACATGTTTGAGGCTATTTATTTATAGTTGGGACCATAATTCTTCCTGGCTCAGCCTTATCTTACTTAGTGATACCTAGATTTAGTAATTCTAGTCCAGGAGCCAAAATTTTCTTGAAGTCAACTGACCAAGGTTGTTTTCTTCACTTTCTAATTGGAGTACTTGCTATTGCATAATCTTGATGTGTATTCTTCCCTTGTTTCTCTTGGTGCAGTGATGAAAAGCAGAACTCTCCTTATGTATCACCCCAAGATTGTTTTTGTAAAACTGCAAGGAAGAGTGCAAAGTTCATAACATTAGTGGGTTTCCCAACTCATCCTGCCACCCTGCTTGCTCTTCCAAAGAATACCCTTTACATAGAACACAATTAGAAATTTAAGATATTTGATTGTCATTGTAAAGCATTCTTGGGCATTTCTGACACATCTGTAACCAGAATGGAATTACTTTATAGAGGATGATTTTAGAATTGGGAGTTGAAAGACCAGACTTCAGTTACTTTTAACTGGTAGATTGACACTGGGTGTATCATTACTTTGGTTGTCAGCATACTTACTAGTAAAATCAGGAGGTTGCTGTAGAATGCATCTAAGGAATCTTTGCAGTTATGAAATACTATAATTTGTGATTTGAGTAGGTTTGTAGGCTATGACTTATCCTAGCAGTGGCAAATGTTTGTTCTTTTGGAAATAAGTGGAAACCAGTATAATTTTTAATAGTCATCCCTGGTTTTCAGAATACACATTATAAATACTTCAATTATGTTTTATTCATTGAATCTGATAAAGTATGACCACTACATGCCTTCAGTGAATTTTGAGGTCTAGTGGTACAAAATCACCATCTTTTCCACAGCATTGGTAGAAAGCAAGAGGAATGTGTTTTAAAGAAATCCAAGTTTTTCTTCATATTCTCATTTTACATTGTATTTTTAAAATATACTTTATATTTAAAAAAAACAGTTTTACAGAAAGATTGGGAAGACAGTGCAGGGATATACCTTGCACCCATGCCCTATTATTAACATCTCACATTAGTATGGTACATTTGTTAAAATTAATAGACCAATACTGATCATATATTATCATACCTTTTCAGATTTTCCTCTGTTTTGACCTAATACCCATTTTCTGTTTTAGGATGCCAGCAAGGATACCACTTCTAGTTGTCCTGTCTCCTTAGGTTTCTCTAGCTGCAGTGGTTTCTCGGACTTGTTTTTGATGACCTGACAGTGTTGGGGGGTGCTGGTCATGTATTTTGTAGAATGCTCCTTCCTTGGAATTTATCTTGTTGTTTTCTTATGAGTACACTTGGATTATGAGCTTTTGGGGAGGGAGCCCACATAGGTGAAGTGCCATTTCCATCCTAATAAGAACACACACTACCAACATAGGCTTACTGCTGTTGACCTTGATAACCTGACTGAGGTGACATTAGCTTTCCCCATTGTAGTGTCACCTTTTCCTCCTCTTCATACTGCACTCTTTGGAAGGAAGTCGCCGTCCACACCTGAGTGGGCAGTTATGCTCCCTCTTATGCTTGTACCTTTGAAGAGGAATTTGGGACTCTGTGTTATTACTACTTGGTCTTATCCCAGCAGGCTGTGTGTCAATACCTTTTCCATTTACTTCTGTCTTTAGAACCACTCCCATTCCCTGTTTCCCCTTATTTTTCAGCAGAACAGTTGTATAGTGGAGGAATTCTAATGCAGACTCATATTACTTCTTGAATTCTAATTGTGTGTATAGTGGAGCACTGGTTTTAATAAGGGGATTGAAGATGTTATTAATAGAGAAGATTTAGATAATGGCAAAATACCCTCATCTTATGTTTGTATGTAAAAATGGTCATTCAGATTTCACTGGCGTGAAACAACTCAGGTAGGATTAAACAGTACATTATGGTTAGGATGGTGCTTCCCTGTTAAGAGAGAGGTGGTTTAAGTGGCTTGGCATCTGTATTTCTGATGGAATTTTTTGAAACACTTCTGAGGCTGCTTCAAAGGCCAAGAGTGTGGATTTTGGAAGCCTATGGCCCTGGCTTTGAATCCTGGGTCCACTAAACTAGCTTCAAGCCTAGATTTACTTTTTGACTAAAAAAGTAAAAAGAATGACAATAGAACCCATTTCAGAAGGACTGAACGAAGTAACAAAGTGCTCAATTTCTGGGCTTGTGGCAAATCCTCAAGTATTAATGTTACTATCCTCTTGGGGGGAATTCAGAATGTATTGATGACCATTGAAGATACTCATTTCCAAGGGTAATCTTTACATGCTTACATTCAGTTTAGAGATTGTAGAAAGTTGACTATTTTCAATTCATACTGTTCTATTATTGAGACTCTGAGAAGAGCTTCTGCCCGAATAAACCGTAAGTTATCATTTGCCTTTGTTTTTGCAGCTTTTGGTTTCCAGGGTTTTCAGTGATTGTCAGCCATGCTTTTTCTAAGTAAGTGAAATAAACCAACATGGAGTTCGTTGATCCAGCTAGAGCAGAGCAGATGGCAGAACCAAAGGAAAGCAAATAGGGGGGAATAGAAGACACCCTAAAAGCAACAGAAGAAAATTGAAGCCAAAGATGAAAATTAGATCAAAAAGTAATTTTTTTGCTTTGCCCCACTGATAGTGATTGTCCTTTAAGTATATTAGTGTCAAATGACAAAATTAAAGCAATTTAGTAATGAGCTTGATATCCTTTATCCAAAGGAAAATTCATAGATTGAGAGAGTAGCAGAGCGCTATTCCCAAGGGATTTGGGCCAAGCGCAAGTTCATTGAGTGTTAGACAATGGGGAAACGACAGGACAGGCTAGGTCGGGAGTTTCCTTACAAGGCTAGCATGTCCTATTTCTAGGGTAAGGTAAACTAACAAACACTGAGTCGAAGGAACGTGATTGGTATGTGTTAGGTTTCCCTTGACAGGTGTTTCCTTTATCTGTGGGGTGACTTGGGTTTAGATTTGTGAGGTGGGCTTGGCCACTGGGGTAGCCCCCATTTTGTGGGTGCTGACATACGAATGAATTTTATCATTAGGAAATAGTAAGATCTTCATTATAAATAGTATGATTCAAAATGGAAACACTGGTGTGGCTGTGTCACCTCCATATTTCATCAGTGATACTGTACAAGTTAGAGGGAAGAGATGTTTGATATACACAAAGTAAGATGGCAGTTCTAACTATTCTAGTATGTATCCAAAAGGAAGGTGATATCTTGAGGTTAAAAAGTTTACAAAGAGAGCTTCAGCATAATATTGTTGCATGCTACTGTCAAAGCTATGATCTCCAGTGCATATATTAAGTTTATTATTTCTGCTTGGGCTTGCTGCATTAACTGACTTTGGTTTCTTCTGTAAAGCACCCAGTGCTGAGAGCACAATTAGTACTTGCATCTCAGAGCTGTTTTTTTAGTTCACCCATGTTTGTGTGCTTACCAAGAGTCATCTGTGCTTCTTTCTAAATTTGCTTATTCCAGTTTCTCTTATGAGATTTAAATAAGTGAACTGAAAGTGTGAGAGTTGTTTCTATGAGAGCTGAATTGACTGCTTTGGAAATACGTTATAAAGGTGAGTTGTCTAATTAGGTATAGAAAATTAAAAACTTGTCAGGGAAATCATAAGAATGTAGATGTTTACACATAGTTGCAAGTAAATTTTCAGTTCTCACTTCAGTGGGTAATCTTAGGTGATACATTAGAAGCAAGGTACGTTTCACAGAAGGAAGACATGAGGGAGCTCTAATCAGTAGTTTCCTATTTGAAGAAAAAGTCTTGAGTGTATATGAAATTATTAGTGCATTAAAGCAAACATCCGTATTAAATTAAAATGCTTGAGGTTTTTTGTACCACTTTCTTTGCACTCCGTAACACCAAATTCATTATTTAACACTGCTCATTTTTAAGATTTTAATCTAAATTACTCTTTTTCAAGTCCCAAGATTTTTTTCCTCCTCTGCATTAAACAGGTTAGCTGTTTTCTGCATCTGGTTGCATGTGTACATGGGTAATGGTAAGCTGTTACAGTATCTTGTAAATAATGTAATAAAGAGCCTCTTTATTCATACCATTTAGGCAATATAATGTGCTAGCATTTACATAGTTATTTCAAATATCTAAGTGGTCAGAAATGTTTTCTGTATGAAATGTTGGAGAGAAGAAATGTACCCAGGAACAATTCCTGCTATGTAAATTTAAAGCCACTGAAACTGAGTCAAGTATTGGGAATTGTCTTGAGTAAACCATTTCTCTTTTGGAAAGGCTCATGTTTCTCTTCTAGGAGCTCATAAAAACATGTTTTTTTCCCTGTCACTGTCTTTTAATAAAGGAAAAAAGTGCCGGCAGAAGAAGATGTTAGCCATTAAATACCTATCTTGGAATTACTAGCCTAGGTTTTCCAGTTAGGCTTGTTTTTTTTTTTTTTTTTTTTGTCATCCCCACCCCCTCCATCACCCCATTAAAAAGAAAATTCCTACTGCTTTCCAAGCAATATTTGAAAGGTCACACATTAAAAACAATGAAAAACCAGGGCCTACATATGTGTGTAAGAAATAAACTACTTATTTGCATCAATATTTAATTTCAACGGGATTAAAAGTAGATTTCACAGAAAATATTTTGAACAGCTTTCTAAATAATGAAGGCTCAAATTTTAAAGATACGTTAATACCAAGTTTTATTCACACAAAGACACAGCCTCTGCTTCCTTCTCAGTTCATATTTATAGTTTGGTGAGGAAGCTGTTCTATTCACAATGAAGTTGCACACTGTTTTCAAGGGAAGCCTCAGATATTTCTCATTGTATATCTTTTTTTTTAAACTGTTCAGGTATTGCACAGAACAATGGTAGACACATATTACTGTCTTTGAGTGTGGTTCTTGAATAGTTTTGATACTTGTATGTATGTCCCAGGTATCTGGTCTTAATGGGCTCCTAATTTATTACTAATAAAATTCTCACCAATCAAGTTCATATTTGTAATATTTACATAAAATTTATAATAATTATAATAAATTTCAAATTTAACAGGTTGAGCACCAATTCTCAAACCTTCTATTTAGGGACCCCATTACACACAAATTATTGAGGAACCCAAAGAACTTTTGTTCATGTGGGTTATAACTGTTGGCTATTTACTGTATTGGAGATTAAATATTGGAGATTAAGGCACTTATGTTTTATTTAATAGCAGCTGTATTCTCATCTTTCTTGTGTTGAATCTGTTGCACCATCACTTGCCATGTAATTTTCTGGAAAACAGATTTTGCATTCATGGGAGAACGAGAGTGAAAAAGTCTCAGTATGATTATGAACAGAAACCTGGCATTGCAGACTCCTGGGCGCCACTCCTCTGGTACACACTGTTGGTGGACTAGTTGGTGTTCCCATTCTTCTGCGTAAACAGATATTCATAAGAAGCTCTGTTGAGTACTTTTTGAGTCGTCCTGTCTTGGCAACTCTCCACCATACACTTTCCCAGGCCTCCCCACCTTCCCACAGATACACACCAATTGCTTTCCTTCTTATCTCACTCAACACATTCATTAAAAGGAATCTATTGGTTCATAGCTTCTGGTTATCACTGAACTGTCTTTTCCTTTAACTTGGTATCATTTCCTCACCTCATCGGGTGCTTATTCCCTATAAAAATGAGAAGAACATGATGGGTTTAACAGTCAAAATTAGTTCTGATTTGTATTTGTAAGAGAATGTTGTGAGGCTACTCTGTGTCTTTGTTCCAAGCAAAGGTCAACAAAACTGGGGGAAGTTGTCAAGTACTCAGTGATTCCTCTTTCCCCATGTTCCTCAGCTGGTTCTCTCTTCTGTCCAAACCAGCAGCCTTCGTTCCCAGCATAGCGGGCCGGATTCCCACACCCCCTTCTTTCTGCCTTGTGTGCTCCAGTCACACTGGCTTGTCTTCCCACAGACGTCAGATTCATTCCCACCTCTGGAGTTTTCTGTCCTCTGCCTCTATCAGATATTTGTGGTCACAGGGCTCTGCTGACATAATGTTCAGAGATATCCCTGATCACCCTATCTCAAATACTCTGCCACACTGTTCCCCTTACTCTCTATTTCTTCATAGAATGTATCTAAAATTGTTTGTGTAGGACCCTGTCTTTGTTCTATAAAGTGTGAGGTTCATGAGGTTAGGGGGCTTTGTCTTCCTTGTCTCCACAGACACTGCCTGACTCACAAGGTGCTGCTCAGGGCCTCCTGCTTGATGTGTCATTGACTCTTCCAGGCCTGTCCTTTGACGCTGAAGCGGTGGACTTCATTGCCTGGTGACCAGAAGTCAGTCTATGAGCTGGTGATGCATATAGAGTAGGGAGAAGTTGGTGCTGCTATCATTCCTTGATAAAATGCCTTGTGACTCATTTTCCGTACCCAGGCGCAAGTTGACTGCCTGATAATATCCCCTATTTCACCTTTAGTGTTCTGTTTGGCTGCACTTTTGAAGTCGGCCTTCCTCCTTCCCTCCCTCCCTCCCTCCCTCCCTTCTCCTTCTCTTCTTTTTTTTTTCCAAAAGTGCTTTCAAGTGCTAGTGGAAGCTGGATTTTCTCTAGATCAGATAAGGCGAGGGAATGCAGTGTGATTTACCCCGAGATCGTCTTAGACTGCTGGTAGGTCGTTTAATCACATCCTCTGGTTTATAGATGAAGAAGTAGGCTGGGAGGCTATGACTTTCCCAAGATCCCAGTTAGTGGTGGAACTAGGACATCACACCCAGATTTTCTAGTTTCTACTTCAAAGCCAACTTCTAAATCTGTGCCCAACCTACTACTTAGTTGTTGGCTGACCAAATAATTAAATGCCTCTGTCTGCTTTCTTATTTGTAAAATGAGAAATATCCTCTCAGATTTGTTTGGTGAATTAAATGCAAATGCACACTCTGTGGCATCTTGAAGCCTTCAGTGTGTGTCAGCTTTTTCTCTTCTTCTCTCTAGCAGTCCTGGCTTTTTTTTTTGTGTAGAACTTGTTCTTTCCCTAATTCATTTGTTTCCTTTTCTGCATTCAGCTGTAGTTCCTCTAGATCCTTTTCGAAGCCATCCGCTTTGAAGCTTCATGTGACCAAAACTGTCTAGACAAGAGAAGCTGCTGTTTTAACAATTAGTCTGATCTTTAGAGATAGATGTTTCCTTGTCATTGAAGCATATATCACTTCTCACTTGAGAAATGTAATCACTTCTCTCAATTATACTAATACCCCTACCATATAGGAAAGTTTGACCATAAGATGGTCATTATTCATGATACAGGACCGATGCTTTCAATTTTAAAGTGGTAAGGATTTTAACACTTGATTTTTATACTATCCAGCTTAATATGGTTCCTAATTGGATAATTAGAATAAAACATAAATTAAACAAGTAATTGTTTTAATTACACAAAACGACAGCAGAGGGAGCTATTGAGTTTCAATTACATTTTCCAATGCACTGGTTGAGGTGTTTTGCCTTTGGTTTTCTTTAAACTCCAATATTTTCACTTAGACTTTCTTATCTCAATTATCAATATGCAGGAGAAGTTTTGAGGCTGTATATGCACTTTGGGATTGGAAAAAAAGGGGACTTTTTTTCTGTCTGCCCCCTCTTCAATGCCCCTATCATCTCCACCACTCCCATAAATGTAGTTGGTATAAGAAAAGTAATGATGATTTTACAGTGGTAATTTTTGAAATGAGTCTACTCCATTAGTGTAAATCTGGGGCCTCAGAAACAGCTGCTGTACAGGCCATTGTCCTGGACTGTGCTCATCGCCTGGCTCCCTGGAGACCTGCCGGGCTTCCAAGGTCTAACAGGGACTGCTTGTGTGATCATCATTCTGCCCTACTTCAATTATATGTGGTAGATTATGAGACTGAAAGCGTTAAAATTCACAGCATTTTATGAAGCACCCTCACTAGAAGGGGGGACGGTTGTACCTGGACTAGATTTGGTGTACGCATGCCTGTTCAATATGTAGGTGAGTGGGGTTTAGGAGAGGGAAGTGGAAAGGTGTGTTTAAGAGCCTTCTCCACAATCCGGGTCACATCCATGTGTATGATCTACTCTGCTCTTGGCGTGTTCCATCTCCTACCCTACTTGCTGGCTCTGTGCCTCCTAGATGGACATCCACCCCAGCCTCAGAAGTCTCCTCGCCCCAAGCTAGTTCCCACACTTCAGCCATAGTCTTCATTTTTTCAACACTACTCAGAATTCCTCTTCTAGAATTTCTCCTTTTGTGCATAAGTGCACAAAAAATGGGTGGGTAGGTGGGGATACTCCTTGCAGTATGATATGTAAAAGCAAATTAAAAAATGATGAACTGTTCATCTGAAAAATAAATTGTGGAATTCCTTACAATGAAATACTGCATGGCCATTAATGCTGATGCAGAAAGATGTTGATGTATTTTCTTAAATGAAAAAACTCATGGTACATATGATCTGTGTGATCTGTTACGAATTTTAAAATTTGACAATTGAAAAAATTGTCATATACTTTCAATACATAATTTAAATAAATTTTTAAAAGATAGTAAAGTTTCTGGAAGTATACACAAGATGTTCCTAACAATAGCTATTTCTGCATTATGGTGCTAGACTTGCTGGGCATTAGGGAGGAAAGGGGAGATTTTGCTTTTTGTCTTATCTTTCTTTGATTTTAACTATCTACTGAGATCTTCTACTTACAGTTAACAAACTAAGTTAAAGTTAAATGAATAAATCTACCGTGTTCCAAGATTGTATCCCAGTATCAGTGTTGCCTTTGAAGCCTTTCATGACCCTCTTTGTTCTGATCTAGCTGGTGTTCATTTGTGGTCCCAGAATTGTAACCCTCTTCCCCCTTCAAAACAGCTGTATATAGTAGAGCCAGAAGGGACTTCGCTCAGGCATAGTCGGGGTAAAATCACGACACAGTCTTTACTTGCCACGTGATATTGGGCAAGATATTTAACCTCCTTTAGCCTGAGTTTCTTCACTTAAGAGTGGGGATACCTATGCCAATTCTTGTAAGACTGTTTTGAGGGACAGGGAATTTGTGTGAAGGCTCACAGCATGATGACAGACAGATGGAGGTGCTCATTAAGAGGTAATAGGTATTTTTTTGAGAAGGGAGATTGTTTTCTCCATTCTTACAGCCTTGGTCTTTTGTTGAACATATGCAGTAATTTTTTATATCAGGTTTTGCTTTTGTGCCATGACATCATTCCTAGACTTCTGTATCAAAGTGTACCTGTATTATGTCTCATCCACTTCCAGGTGTGCTCTCAGCTAGCTATTTGTATGAACAGTCTTTATGGCCCAGTGTCAAAGCCTGCCCTGTTTCCAACAGTCCTCTAATGACCTACCTAAAAGGTGAATTTAAATGGTGAGATCCAGGCACCATATTAGGACAAGCATAGGTATAGAAAATTCAGAATGAAGATTTGGCATTTTCAAATCAACTATACAGGTAGTTTCTACTATGGGTGGGTGTGAGTTTTATTTAGCCAGCGTGGAGCAGAGAAAAGCAGTCAACAAGGTGCTGCACCTGAGGGCATCACCTGCATCAGAGATAGTGGTCTTACCGTGTTAACAGTGTTACCCGTTTTTACGAATTACTGCTTTTTAAATGCATTTCTTCTATATTTCATTTTATTTTGATTTATTTTGAAATTGTACACAGCATTTTTCCTGTAGCAGAGTCTTGTCAACACACATTTTTGAATGAATGAATTAATCTATGCTTTTTGTCAAAGTCTGATAATATTCCCAAGCATCTAATTTTATGCCATTTTGTTGAATGAGGTATAATCAAGCATTTTCCTCTGCTTCTTGAGAAGTATTTAGATGGCAAGAACCACTGATCAACTTGATTGTTCCAAAAAGATAAAAACACTACTACTGGCAGAGTTCACTTGCTTAGAAGATGTTTCTGGAACTGGGTACTGCATCAGTGTGATAAGGTGCTGCATCCAGGTGAGTGAAATACAGTTTGGAAATAGATCCTATAAAAATTCAGTGCTGCCTGTCTCTGGGTTCCTTTCAGTGGCAAGCTCGAAGTGTGCCAGGTTTTAGCTTTCTGTTTCTTTTGACACTTTGCTTTTTATCAACAACAAGAGATGTGTTGTTTTATCTTCTGTTTTTTTTAATCTGTTTGAAACTTTGCCCCCTGCCCCCATGCCAAGAAAAAATTAAAGGTTTATTTTTCTTGATAGCCAAGATTGTTATCCCAGGAAATGAGTCAGTGAAAATTGTGTCTGCATAAAATAGCAGTAGCAAAACCTGTTCTTAATGAAATGCATTGTTCTAGCAAGAGCCCAGAGCTCAGCAAAAAGGCCAGATATTTCCCCCAGATCACAGAGGCCAATCAAGTCAATATGCCAGGTTATACATCTGGGGGGAAATGAAGTACATCTTCTTGAAGTACATCTCTAGTAAGCCCATTTGGGTTGATAAAAATGGCCATAGTTCTTTCGTTATGAACCTGATTAGGAGGTAGAGTCCATCTTCCCCTAGACTCTGGCCTGCCTTGTGACTGCTTAACCAACAGAGGACAGTGCAAGAGACATTGCCTAAGTGAGTCTAAGCCTTACAAAGGTCTGGAAACTTCTGGTTTTAAATTTTGGGGATTTAAATTTTGGGGAGCTGTGAGTGGTCATATGACACATCTGGCCACCCCATTGGAGAGACCACATGATGCTACATGGAGGAAAAGATCAATCCATTCCAGTGTCTAAGGGAAGCCTCTAAATGGTTTGTCTCATCCTTCTGTGAGAGACCCATCACAAAACCTATAACATACGTGTTTGGCTTTGGGATAGGTAGAAGCTGGAAGGGACTCAGAGATTGTTAGTGACCCCTGGGAGGACAAAGAGGAACTTGGCATTGGAGGTTGGAGAAAAGGTGACCCATGTTACCCATGACTGGCAAAAAGTTGATAGTATAGAAAACAGGAAATAAGTACACTAATGAACTTGTGGATAGAGTTCGTAGCATACATTCACTTTTCCCCCCCAACAACCTTGGAAGGATGGCATCCATGTCCCTGTTACTGATGTGAGGACATTCACAGTAAAGGAGGTTAAATACCTTTGCCCAATATCACAGCTGGTAAAAGAAAAAGTGATACTTTTAGCACAGTTTGGCGAAGGGGATTGTCAGGCAGAATGCAAAGTACCAATAAGTTTCCTTTAGCTATATATGAGAAGGTATCCATAGAGAGATGAACTAAAGAAGAAACTTGAGTTTTTGAGAACTTAGAGGAAACTTTTCCCAACAGGGAACTCAGAGACTCAGCAAGTGCATCTGTCTGACAAGAAAATGGGAAAGGTTCTGTTTTTAGAGGGAGACTAGCAGCAACTAGGCTGTCGAACACAGGTCCCAGTGCCTCTAACCTTTATGAAAATTATTCAGGTGGGACAAAATCATGCTCCAGAGGAAGGCTTTGGATTTCTCTTTCAATGGCCACATCATGGCCAACTCAGGGAGACTTTCCAGGCTAATAAAGTCTCAGGAAATACCATGGAATAAGCTGTTTGAAGCAAGAGAGCTAACTATGGCTTCCTCAGATTGTGCAAGGGGCAAAGCGGCAACTAATAACAAGCCCCAGAGAATTATGCATGGGTTCTTAAAATCTGTCTTTCTATGTGGAAAACTCCAGGAATTGTGTTGTTGATACCCAGAGTCCCTGTGCAGGAGCTGTGGTGGCTACACAGGTTAAAGGTAGACCTTCCCTCCCCACAGACAAAACCATGCCTCTACAATCTGAGACAAAACCAAGAATGGGGATAAAAACAAATCCTTTTCAAAGGAAACCGGCAATAAGGTCTTATGGATATGGATTAATAAGGTTTTCCCAAAAAAGAGATGGAAGATGTGAGCAGTGCAGAAATTTGGCCTGTATATCAAGTGGGGGAGGTGGGATCCAGGAGGTAGTGTCCCCACAATTGAAAGAGAAAGTGCCTCTTTAGAATCAGGTTCCTCTATAGTGATCAACCTCCAGCTACTGGAGGATATAAATCAGGGAGCTGCCTGACCCTACATTCCTCTATCTTGGTTTGACAGCTTATTGGAAAAATATAAGGGTGGGACCTAGAAAGAACTGACCCTAGGAAGAACTCTCAGACCCTGGAAGGAACTGAAGAACTTACACTCATTGAAGGTACAATGAGATAGGATGGAAGGACCAGGGGTACAAATGTTTATGGCTCCTTTGGATACAGGTGTTCACCTGATTATCTTATCAGGTTCTTTTGGGCAGTGAGGACCACACATTCCATTGGCTGGATATGAAAAGCGAGTGCATGTGGAAGGGAAGTAACTGTGGATTGGGCTGATCAAACCACTGAGGAGCACTGCCATTGCTCTTGTCACTGTCTCATCAGCTCTGCTTGTGGGGTTTGTGAGCCCAGCTCTCCTCGAACTACAGGTATGTATTGCTGACAACAATGCTGATTGCTATCAGCAATGGACACCTGAGCCTCCAGCAAAGAGCATCTAGTTTCCTGATAGCTGAGCCAAATGTAAAACTAATGGTATTTACTGGGTGGCAGCAGCTAGCTAGACTAAAGACAACTTTGAAGGTCAGGTCAGCACAATGGCCTAAATTGAAACCACTTGGTGGGAGGAAGAGAAATGGAGCAGGGAGGGAGTGGAAACCCAGGACTGCTAAGCACCCATTCCTGGAGATCTGCTCTGGGAGCACAAACCCACATTATATGGTGTTCTGGAGATTAGTGGGATTGGAAAGCAACGACAGAATACTCAGAGAGACTGAGATTCCAGCCCCTGTGGAGAACAGGTATGCACAACCAGCCACTCTGGTACAAAAGGAAGGTGGGCAATTGGAAAGACTTCTCAACAGTGAGAGGGGTGCTAAAGGGGCAAAGATTATATAGAGCTTGCTGCTCAGGAGAAAGAGCAGGTGGATAAAATCGTCCCGGCACACTCAGCCCAGCAGGTTGGAAACTTTCACGAACTTCAGATACTCCATTCCCCTGGCTGGCAACACAGCCCCAAGGCCTCACACTACAATATGCAGCCTGCCGCTCCTTCTTCCTGGCAGGCTCTGGTCTGCACACCTGCTGGCCTGCCATCCTGTCAGGCCAGCTGGAGGGAGATGCTGACTACAGCAGCTACATTAGCGTAACACAGAGGCTCCTCCCTGTGTGCTGGGCCCACTGGACCTGGCAGTGGGGGCAGGCACTGCAGCCAGGAAGCAGGAAAAAGCTCTTTTCTTTCAGCAGGGACCAGTGCCTGTGACCCCTGCCTTTGCTCCAAGAGCCTGGCAGGTCCAGAGAGTAGAGCTTCTGGGCACTAGAGGGTGCCAATGAAACAAAGTTATTCCACAGGAATCACTAGAAAAATGAAATGCCAAAAAAATTTGTACAAAAATTCATCAGACACCAGAGGCTAAGTGAAACAAATCACCAATCTTCTTGATAAACATTTCAAAATAAAAATCATAAACCTGCTCAAGGAGCTACAGAAAAATAGTAAAGATCTCAGGGAGGATTTCAAGAAAGAGATAGAAACTTTGAAAAATACACTACCTTAAACATACAATGGAGGGATTTAAAAGTAGATAAGATGACGTAGAAGAGATAATAAATGAAATAGAAATAAGAGAACAGGAAAACAAAGAAACAGAAGCACAGAGAGAAAAAAGATCTCTAGGAATGAAAGAATAATAAGAGAACCACACGAACAATCCAAACAGAACAGTATTCACATTATAGGGTACCAGAAGAAGAAGAGAGAAAAAGGGATAGAAAGTCTCTGTGCAAATAATTGTTGAAAACTTCCCCAGTCTGGGGGAGGGGATATGCTCTCAGGTCATGGAAGTGCACAGGTCTTCCAACACAAGGGACCCTTGGAAGACAATACCAACACATATAATAATTAAAATGGTAAAGACAAGGACAGAGAGAGTGTTAAAAGTAGCCATAGAGATAAAAAAAATCATGTATAAAGGAAAGTTCATCATGGTATCAGAAGACTTCTCAGCAGAAACCTTACAGGTCAGAAGGGACTAGCATGGTATATTTAATGCAATGAAATAGAAGGGCCTCCAACCAAGAATACTCTACCCAGCAAGATTATCATTTAAATTTGAAGCGGGGATAAAAACAATTCCCAGATAAGCAAAAGTTGAGGGGATTTACCTCCCACAAACCATCTCTACAGTGTATTTTGAAGGAACTGCTCTAGATGGAAGTGCTTCTGAGGCTAAATAGCTGTCACCAGAGAAAATAAAACCACCGTAAACGAAGTAGACCAGTTAATTACTAAGCAAATGCAAAATTAAATCTACCCACAAAGTCAGTCAAAGGATACACAAAGAGTACAGAATATGACACCTAATATATAAAGAGTGGAGGAGGAAGAAGAAGGGAGAGAAAAAAAATCTTCGGATTGTGTTTGAAATAGTGAGTTAACTTAGACTGTTAGTAAGGAAGATGCCCTTGAACCTTTGGTAGCCACAAATCTAAAGTCTAAAATGGCAATAAGTACATATCTATCGATATAATCACCCTAATTGTAAAAGGACTTAATGTACCAATTAAAAGACATGGAGTTACAGAATGGTTAAAAAAAAACAAGACCCATTTATATGCTGCCTACAAAAGACTCATTTCAAACCCAAAGACATACACAGACTAAATGTGTATGAAAAAGATATTTCATGCAAATAATAGGCAGAAAAAAGGAGTAGCAATACTTATATAAGACAAAAAGATTTCAAAAGAAAAAAAAGTAAGAGACAAAGATGGATATTACATAATGATAAAGGGGTCAGTCCAACAAGAGGATATAACCATTATAAATATCTATTCACACAACATAGGAGAACCTAAATATGTGAAAATAAATACTAACAGAATTAAAGGGGGAAATAGAATACAATGCATTCATTTTAGGAGTCTTCAGCACACCACTCACACCAAGAGACAGATCAACCAGACAGAAAATAAGTATGGAGACAGAAGCACTGAACAAAGCTTTAGAACAGATAGACCTAACACATCCACAGAAGACCACCCAAAAGCAGCAGGATGCAGATTCTTCTCAAGTATACATGGAACATTTTCCAGAATACATCAGATACTAGGCAACAGAAAGAGCCTCAGTAAGTTCAAAAAGAGCCTGAGTAAATTAAAAAAGATTGAATTGTGCCAACTAGCTTCTCAGATAACAAAGGTATGAAACTAGAAATAAATTATGCAAAGAAAGTGAAAAAGCCCACAAACACGTGGAGACTTAACAACATGCTCCTAAATAATCAATGGATCAATGACCAAATAAAAAGAGATCAAGGAATATATGGAGACAAATGACAACAATAACTCAACACTGCAAAATCTGTGGGACACAGCAAAGGCTGTGCTAAGAGGGAAGTATATTGCAATACAGGCTTACCTCAAGAAAGAAGAACAATCCCATATGAACAGTCTACACTCGCAATTAATGAAACTAGAAAAAGAAGAAGATATGAGGCCCAAAGTCAGTAGAAGCAGGGACATAATAAAGATCAGAGCAGAAATAAATAAAATTGAGAAGAATGAAACAATAGAAGGAATCAATGAAACCAGGAGCTGTTTCTTCAAGAAAATAAACAAAATAGATAAATCCCTAGCCAGACTTATCAAGAAAAAAAGAGTCTACACACATAAACAGAATAAAAAGTGAAAAAGGAACTATCGCTACGGACACCACAGAAATACAAAGAATTATTAGAAAATACTATGAAAAATTATATGCTAACAAATAGGATAACCTAGAATAAATGGACAATTTTTTAGAAAAAGACAACCTAACAAGGCTACCCAGGAGGAAAAAGAAAATCTGAACAGACCAGTTACCAGCAGTGAAATTGAATTGGTAATCGAAAAACTACCTAAGAACAAAATCCCTGGAACAGATGGCTTCAATGCTGAATTTTATCAAACATTTAGAGAAAACCTAAGACCCATCGTTGTTAAAGCTTTCCAAAACATAGAAGAGGAGGGAATACTTCCAAACTCATTCTGTGAGGCCAGCATTCTACTTATTCTGTAATACCCAAACCAAAGACACCACAAGAAAAGAAAATTACGGACCAATTTCCCCGATGAACGTAGATGCAAAAATACTCAAGAAAATATTAGAAAGCTGAATTCAAAAATACATCAAAAGATCATCCATCATGATCAAGTGGGATTATTCCAGAGATGCAAGGATAGTACAATATTCGAAAATCCATCAACATCATACACCACATCAACAAAAAGGACAAAAACCACACAATCATCTCAATAGATGCTGAAAAAGCATTCGACAAAATTCAACATCCATTCATGATAAAAACTCTCAACAAAATGGATATACAGGGCAAGTACCTCAACATAATAAAAATTATATATGACAAACCCATAGCCAACATCATACTTAACAGTGAAAAGCTGAAAGTTTTTCCTTTAAGATCGGGAACAAGACAAGGATGCCCGCTCTCCCCACTTTTATTTAACATAATACTGCAGGTCCTAGTCATGGCAATCAGACAAAACAAAGAAATAAAAGGCATCCAGGTTGATAAGGAGGAAGTTTAACTGTCACTGTTTGAAGATGACATGACATTATACATAAAAAAACCTAAAGAATCCACTCCAAAAACAACTAGAACTAATAACTGAATTTAGCAAAGTTGCAGGATACCAAATTAATACACAGAAATCTGTTGCATTCCTATATACTAATGAGGAACTAGCAGAAAGAGAAATCAGGAGAACAACTCCATTTACAATTGCATCAAAAGGAATAAAATACCTAGGAATAAACCTAACCAAGGAGATGAAAGACTTATATCCTGAAAATTAGAAGACATCCATGAGAGAAATTAAAGATGGCACCAATAAGTGGAAATACATTCTGTGCTCATGGATAGGAAGAATTAGTATTGTCAAAATGGCCATCCTGCCTAAAGCAATCTACAGGTTCAAGACAATCCCTATCAAAATACCAACAGCATTCTTCAACAAATTGGAACAAATAGTTCTAAAATTCATGGAACCACAAAAGACCCCAAATAGCCAAAGCATCCTAAGAAGGAAGAATAAAGCTGGGGGGATTATGCTCCCCAACTTCAAGTTCTACTACAAAGCCACAGTAATCAAGACAATTTGGTACTGGCACAAGAACAGACCCATAGATGAATGGAATAGAATAGAGAGCCCAGATAAAAAACCCAAGCATATATGGTCAATTAGTATGCAATAAAGGAGCCGTGTATATACAATGGGGAAATGATAGCCCCTTCAACAACTGGTGTTGGCAAAACTGGACAGCTACATGTAAGAGAATGAAACTGGATTATTGTCTAATTCCATACATAAACATAAACTCAAAATGGATCAAAGACCTGAATGTAAGACATGAAACCATAATCTCTTAAATGAAAACATAGGCAAAAATCTCTTGAATATAAACATATGCAGTGTTTTTCTGGACACATCTCCTGGGCAAGGGAAAGTAAAACAAAAATGAGCAAAATATCAGCAGAGCAAAAAAGGCATCCTACTGTATGGGAGAATATATTTGTAAAAGCTTATAAGGGGTTAACATCCAAAATATATAAAGAGCTCATATGCCGCAACACCCAAAAAACAAATAACCCAATTAAAAAATGGGTGGAGGATCTGAACAGACACTTCTCCAAAAGACAAATTCAGATGGCTAACAGGCACATGAAAAGATGCTCCACATCACTAATTATCAGGGAAATGCAAATTAAAAGCGCAGTGAGATATCACCTCACACCAGTTAGGATGGCCACCATCCAAAAGACAAGATACAACAAATGCTGGTCAGGATGTGGAGAAAGGAAAACTGCCTTATACTGTTGGTTGGAATGTAAATTAGTTCAACCATTGTGCAAAGCAATATGGAAGTTCCTCAAGAAACTAAAAATAGAAATACCATTTGATCCAGAAATTCCACTCCTAGGAATTTACCCTAAGAAAACAAGATTCCATATTCAAAAATACATAGGCACCCCTATGTTTATCCCAGCACTATTTACAATAGCCAAGATATGGAAGCAACCTGTTTTCATCTATAGATGAATGGATAAAGAAGATGTGGTACATATACACAATGGAATATTATTCAGCCATAGAAGCAAACGAATCCTACCATTTGCAACAACATGGATGGAGCTAGAGGGTATTATGCTCAGTGAAATAAACCAGGCAGAGAGACAAGTACCAAATGATTTCACTCATTTGTGTAGTAAAACAAAGAAAAAAACTGAAGGAACAAAACAATAGCAGAGTCACAGACTCCAAGAAGGGACTAGCCGTTACCAAGGGAATTTATTGGGGAGGGTGGGTAGGGATGGAGGGAGAAAGGATTAAGGGGCATTGTAGCAAACATAATGTAGGGAGGTCACGGGGAAGGCAGTATAGCATAGAGAAGACAAGTAGTGACTCTATAGCAACTTACTACACCGATGGTCAGTGATTGTAATGGGGCGAGGTGGGACTTGATAATATGGGTGAATGTTGAAATTACAATGTTGCTCATGTGAAACCTTCCTAAGATTTTATATCAATGATACCTTAATTAAAAAAAAAGAAAAGAAAGTTACCACTATTGCTCTAGACTACACTGCTAAGGGCCAGATATGTTTTATGTTTTTGACTCTTGAGCTATGATTAACAGCATAACTATCTGGCTGGGAACCTGAGTGATGATTGGCTAGTATTTTAAAGGTATTTCTCTGTGAAGCTATGGGCTTTGGAAAGCCAATTGCTAAGGCCAGATGGGACTTTAATATAACTTATATGAACACATTCGTGAAGAATCCATACTGAGATAACACTCAATGAAATGATGTGGCTCGTCAGGCCTGCCTAACGTAGGCATCAGTGCCTGGATCTGTCTTTGTATGCTGATTTCAATCTCACTCTCATTTTTAGAGTCTGTTTTTATTGACTGTCTTTTATCCTGCTTATAGGTCACATTTTTCTTCTCTTTGGCATATCTGGAAATTTTTTATTGTCATTGTAATCTTAAGTGGTTTCGTTCCTAGATTTTGTCATCCTTTAAAAATATTTGAATTTCATGTTGACAGGTTGGCTATGTTGCTTAAGGATTAGCTTGATTTTTTGAGGCTTGTTATTAACCTTTATTAGGGCAGGTCAAGAGTAATCTCTAGTCTAGGACTAGCTTAGTTCTATATGTAGAGACACAGACAGGTTAAAAGAAAGGATAGAAAAATATACCATGAAAATGCTAATTGTCAGCTGGAGTGCCTATATTAAGATGAGACAAAGTAGACTCTAGACAAGGAATAGTACCAGTGATAATGAAAAACATTTTTTAATGATAAAAATGTCAATTCATGGCAGAGACCTAAAAATACACAAAGCAATAACTGTGACAGAACTAAAAGAATAAACAAACCCATAATTATTATTGGAATTTTAATACTCTTGGTAACTGAGAGAACAAGGAGACAAAAATATTAGTAAGGATATAGAATACTTGAGCAACACTCTCAACAAACTTGACTTAATTTATATTTATAAGGTCCTACACCCAGCAACAATATAATACACTTTTTTCTACTGCACATGGATCATTCACCAAAATAGATCACATCCTGGATCATAAAATTGTCTCAACACATTTGAAGGATTTAAATCAGACATAGAACAAATACTTAGAAAGTAAACATTACCCTTCTAATGAACCACTGGTCAAAGATGACATCAGAAGGAAAGTTAAAAAAACACTTTGAACTGAACGTTCCGGAAAACAAAATCCAATAAAATTATGAATGCAAGTAGAAGAGTGCTTTAGAGGAAAACTTGTGGTTTTAAATATTTATATTAGAAAAGAAGATAGCTTTAAAGTCAGCTATCTAAACTTCCACCTTAAGAAACTAGAAAGAGAAAAAAATTAAACCTAAAGTAAAAAGAAGGAAGGAAATAATGACAAAAAATGGAAATCAATGAAATAGAAAACAACAGTTGAGAAAATCAAAGACCCCTAAAGCTGGCTATTTGTAAAGATAAATAAAATTATTAAACATGTAGCTAGAGTAATCAAGAAATAAACAGAAAATACCCAAATAACCAAAATCAGGAATGAAAGAGGCAACACCACTACACATCCTAGAGATATTAAATAGGTAATAAAAGAAATATTATTTTCATGCTCATAGATTTGATAGCTTAGATGGAATGGATACATTATTTTATCCAAAAAATGGATAAAAATATTAATTATGAAAACAAATCAAGAAGAAATAGAAAATACAAAGGGACCTGGGACCTGTATCTATAAAATGCACTAGAAATATACTGTAAAACATTCACACACACAGAGAAACTATGCCTGATGATTTCACTGGTTAATTCTGTCAAATATTTAATTTAAAAGAACACCAATGTTACTCATGTTTCTTTCAAAACTGAGAAGGAGGGAATATTTCTCTATTTTCTGAAATCATCATTACACTGAAACAAAGATTACAAAGAAAGAAACTACAGACCATGATCTCTCATGAATAAATAACAAAATAATTGCAAATCATATATATGTATATGTTTGATTAAATATTTACTACATTAACATATGAATATATTTATAAATACATATATTTTATAGGTTGTGAACTAGTGAGTTTTACCCCATAAATGTAAAATTTGATAATATTGAAGAATAAATTCATGTAAATTGCCATATATCAAAAGCACTGGACAAAATCCAATGCCAACTTGTTAATAAAATCTTTTATCAAACTGAGAACTTTGTCAGCTTCCTCAAAGGGCATCTGTGATAAGTCTTAATCTAATATCATAATGGTGGAAGAATAAAAGCTTTCCTAATAAGATTGAGAGCAAGGTAACACTATCCGTTCTTACCACTTGTTTTCAATATTGTACTTGAGTTCTTAACAGTACAATTATTCAAAAACAAGACATAGAAGTCTTCTAGATTGGGAAGGAGAAAGTAAAATTTTATTTCCAGATGATATGACTATCCATGTAGAAAATTCTAAAGAGCTTGCAGAAAACATACCAGAACTAATAAGTGTATTAACAAGTTTACAGGATAAAAGTTCAATGTAAAAAATAAATTATATTTCTATATCCTAATGATAGCATTAAAAAAATCATAAAGTACTTGATTTAGTATTTGATTAGTTTTAATGAAATGTAACAAAATATGTGAAAGATTTGTTCCTGGATGTTTCAAAACTTTTCTGAGAGAAATGAAAAAAAATCATAAATAAATGTAGAGATACATCAGATTCAAAGGAAAACTCAATGTTTTTGACATGTCAGTATTTCCAAACTGACCTATAGATTCAATGTAATCCTGATCAAAATCCCAGGAGGATATTTTATGTGTAAATTAACAAGATGACTAAATTTAAATGGAAATATAGAGGATCTAGATAAGAACAATTTTGAAATAGGAAAATTAAGTAGGAGACCTCACACTAGACCTAACACATACTTAAATAAAACTTCAGTAATCAAGATAATATGGCATTAGAGTAAGGGATAGACATATATATCAAAAGAATAGAGAATCCAGAAGTAGATCCACAAATTGATTTTTGACAAAGGAAGCAAGTATGTCAGTAGCAAAAGATTTTTTTTTTAATTTGGTACTAGAACAATTGGAAATCAATATTAAAAAAATACTTTGACTCCTTCCTTGTTTCATATATAAAAATTAACTCAAAATAGATCATAAAGTTAACTATAAAACCTAGAAACTAATATTTCTAGAAATCAGGAGAAAACCTTTGTGACTTTGGGTAGCAGAGATTTCTTAAGACACAAAAAGCACAAGTTGTAAAGGAAAACATTGATAAATTGCATTCATTAAAGTTAAAAACTTTTTCTCTTTAAAAATCCTGTTAATAAAAAGACCAAATTACTTACAAAACACTGGGTGAAAATATTTGCAACACAGATAAATAAAAAAGAACTTGTTATTAGTATTTACAAAGAACTCCGAAAACTCAGTAATATGGAGACGACTTAATTGAAAAATGGGCAAAAGATTTGAACAGACCCTGCACCAAAGAAGAGCTGCCAAATAAGCACATGAAAAGATGCTTAGTCATGAGTCATGGGGAAATGAAAAATGAAAATCATAAGATACTTCTCAACGCTTACTAGCATAGCTGAATTAAAAAAGACTGACAATAGCAAGTGTTTGTCAGGATGCAAAACGAACCCTCCTACATGAGGAATGCAAAATGATTAAAATAATTTTGTAAAGCAGTCTGGCAATTTATTGCAAAATTAATAATAACTTTAGCATATGTGCCTGCAGTTTAACTTCTATGTTTTCACCTAAGAGAAATGAGAATGTATATCCATCAAAGGACCTGTATGCAAATATTTAAAGGAGCTTTAGTACTGTCAAAAACTAGAATGAACCCAGAAGCCCACCAACTAGAATTGATAAATAAGTCAATATATGTTTATGCAATGAGATATTCAACAATAAAAAGAACAACCTATGATATATGCAACATCATGGATAAATCTCAAAAGCTAAATGGAATAAAACCGAATACCAAAAGGCTGCACTCTGTATGACTTCATTTTATATGACATTCTGAACAAGACAAAACCTTAGGGACAGAGATTACATGATTGGGTTGCCAGGGGCTGGGGCTGGGGAAGGGTCCATGGTAGGTTTGATTAAAATATTGTCTTTCTTAATTGTAGTAGTAGCTACATGATTATATATTTGTCAAAACTCATGAAATTTTATTCCAAAAAGGGTGAATTTTATTTCATATAAATCATACTATAATGAACCTGACTTAAAAACAAATTTATAACGATCTTTCAGAATGCCTGCAGTGATCATGTATCTTTTTGGTCATTTTTTTCCTTTTTTTCTTATACAAGTAACTCCAACACATGGAAAAAATTAACTCAAGCTATTCAGAAAGGGTATCAATGAAGAGTAAAACTTTCCTATGTTCTCTGTCTTTCCAGTACTACCCCCTGAATTAACTACTTTTAATTATTTTTCATTTTAACTTGTTTTAGAACATACCTCTCTCATCTACATTTATCACTAGAAACTAATTTGTTAATTTATAAAATACTCAATGTCTTCCTGCTATGAAACATGAGGAATTAACTCATATTGCCCTACTGTGATAACTCCAATTTTTTGTTTTCTGTCATTATTAATTTTAATTCTCACTGATCACCTTTGTATATGTAATACTTGAGATATATATCATCTTTAGACGGAACAAGAGGGGTGTGAAGTGAGGCTAAAAAGGAAATCAGGACCTTGTAAGTACTGCTGAGAAACTGTAACTGTCCCTTGAATACAATGGCTAAAAGGATTCTAAGCAGGGGAGTGATATTTATCTCAGTCAATCACAAGGTTAGCCTCACTATTTCCTTAGTTTATAAAAAAGGAGAACAGCAGCATAAATGAGCACAACTGTCAGTCATGGGACAATTTATTTCTGTTTCTTCTAGTTTTGAAATTTCTGATGCCTCCAAGCAGAGGAATTATGAAACTCATAAATATGCTGAATTTTAGGCTTATGCTTTTAAGAAAGGTCTGGTGGTCTCTGAAACTAAACTAAGAGGAACTTTAAAAATGATTATTCATTATATAAGTGACTTTTATTTGGATCTCAAGCCCAAACCAGTATGACCCTAAGCAAACCAATGGGGACAAAAAGGAGGGCTGCTCAGAGGAAAGGTTAGCGCCTAATGATAGCTCCCAGTCACATAGATGCTAAAGGAACTCTTCCCTATGTTTGAAGATACCAATAATTTCTCCACAGTACTAGAAAAACCAATCACTTGTGAATCATTTCTTTACACCACTAGCTTACAAAAATAAAGGAAATAAAATATGTTTCCACCTATTTAAAGCATCTTTAAATCTTGACATATATTAAGAATAACTGTATCAGTGTTATCTGTGCTGTACATGTTCTTCAATCCAAAATGATGTACCAACACTCACAATTACTGCCCAGAGGAAAAAAATCCTCAGTTGTAAAAGCAAACAAACAACACATTTTTAAAGTTAGCGTGGGCTGGTTAATAGGTTCAGGGTTTCCTGAAATGAATTACCACATTTAAAATTTGTGACCTAAAACTGTCGCTTTTCTCTGTTGTGAGATTAGTGCCCCACCAGCATGATGTGTGTTGGGGGAGAAATCCTTTTTTAAAGATTAGTGAGTGTAACTTATGTAAATTAATTGGCTGAAACGTAAAAAGTGCAGAATTTTACCATTTAGGTGGCTTTATCAACTGAAAAGTCAGGTGTTGAAATATGTTTAAGGCTTTGTTATTCTGTTCTCTGCCGGTGTAACGTGGGCAGGTTCTCACTTGTTAAGTGTGTATAAAAAAGTAGCAAAACTAAATTGAAAAATAAAATATTCTATATCCATACTTTTATGCATGTCAGTTTACGCCCATAAAGAAACATGGCTCTTACTGTCACAAAACTAGCTTTGTCCTAATCGCAATCCCACAGTCACAAATTATTAAGACAGAATTATTTCCTTTTCTAAGACACTGCTTTCTACTATAAATAAAATCCCTCATAACTCTACCATCAGCATTTACTATTATACAATAGCTACTTAAAGATACCTACCCAAAAACTCTCTAGAAAAATCCTAACAAACCTCAATTCTTGCCATTTCAGAGAGCAACTTTCCAAAATAAAGTACTGACACCACTTAATGAACAATTCAGGATGGTTGACTTTTCCGACTTTACATGGTTGCAAATTCTGACTTTAGAACAATCCCCTCCTTCCTTTACCCCACTATTGCGATGTTAAATTAAAAGACTAGATTTCAACTCACCAGTTGTTTCTAAAATTCTTAATGATATTTACTTGTGAGAAACAGTGGTTTCACAGTCAATATTTCATAGACCTGATTCCTCAAATATATTAGGTACGTGGCTGTTTGCACCTCCTTTAAATACATTATGAAGCTATTTTTGCTACAGGTAATAAAAACCAAGAGACACTTCTGAAATATGAGATGTAAGTTTTTATATCTCTATATTTCCAGAGGCTAAAGTTTTTGAAAATCTTTCAGACATATATACAATGGATATTGTTTACTTGGAAATGTAGTTTATTGAAAAGTGAAATGAGGATTATAATTCTTATCTCACATGTCAGCAACTGGAAAAATATGAGATTATGTTTATATATTAAATTATTGCAATTCAGTGTTTTAATAAAAAAATATGAATTAGGGTAAAAAAAGATGGCATCCCTATAAGATATAGAACATACTCTGGTTTAAACTGATATGGAGGGTCTTCAGGAAATATTTTAAAAATTGAAAGAAACAAATTCAATAAATGTAAGAAATAGCCATGAATTAAGTGAGAGAGGGATGGCAGAGGAGTGAAAGCCAGCAACCAGTCTGCAGTTGAGCTTTTGCTGTTAAGTGTTAGTGACTCAACTCACAGTTTTCAACAAAATGGGCTATTCAGTGAATAACTAAAATAGAGGCCAGGTACAATCAAGACAAGGCATCCATCATGTTTTCAATACCCTGAGACTCTGTGCTGTAAGTCACCTCTGTCTCAAACAGAAACAATAAAAGGTTTAACTGCCCTAGGAGAAAATATTGCCACATGTGGAAATGTTTTAGGAAAAACTCTTCACTTTTAGAGGCATTGGGAAAATGCTTGCAACTCATGCAGTAGAGGAGTGAGGAAAAGGCAGAGAAGTCTAAAACACAGAAACAGTAGAAAAGAGTTCAGGATAATGTGTTGGAAAATAAAGAGGGTTTTTTTAAATTAAAAGCATAAACTCTGTACACAAAAGGCTTGTGGGACCTTGCAAATGAGCCCTGTACCTGGGAACACTGACTTGTGAACACTGTCCACCAAACCCAGCTTTATAGTAAGTGAATTAGTTGGTAGCCAATAAAGTGGATTATGAAGGGTGATTTCCCTGAGATTTCTTTCACATGCCACTTTAATGTATCAGAAAGCTGTATAGATGAGGGAAGATTTATTTGTGAGTTAAGGATTATTAACTGAGTTGTATTTTAACATTTGATAATTGTTTTTTTTCCCCCAAAAAGACATCTTTACATTCCCAGGTTATTTAATATTCAACTCTCAACACCCACTTTAGAGAACAAGAAATTTTGTGAAAATATTGATATATTTAACAAATAGTGATTTCTATGTATCAGATATTGTGCAAGACCTTGGGCAAAAATTGAGCTAAAGAAACATGCGGCTTACTTAGCTGAAGTTTAATGAGCTTGACAAATACTTAGTAACTCAACAAATACAGAATAATATAATTAGCAATTTCATTTTTTTTTTTTAAGCAAAGGGGTCTGATCAAGTTCCAGGGCATGTCATACTGAATGGAGAAACGAACTGAGCATGAGTTGAAATCATAGAGAGATGAAGTAGGGTGTAATTCCAGAAGAAGAGATGAGCAGACCAAATACAGTGAGATTGGAGGGAACATGCTAGGTGTAATCTGGTGCCAGTAGTACATGTAGTCAAGAGAAGAATATTTGCAGACAGGACTAGCACAACCCACAGGCACTTGTAGGTCAAGAAGGTAAAGTCTTCAAGCTTTAGACGAGAACTGGCAAACAGTCCTGAATGGCAGTGCCACACATCTGACTGTAGCTGTCTTTATGAAGATCATTTCAACCATAGGAGTAAATAGCATGGATAAGAAGGCCTGAGGTTCGGAAGGGGGCATCAGTATTGCCAGTAAAGATGCTTAGAATATTGTTCCTGTAAAGTGACAACCTTGGCTATCCATACCTTTTTCTTCATCTCTCCAAGCTCTGAACACTGAATGGACCCAGGCCTTGGTGGCCTCTTCTATTCTTCATGTATGCTTACTATCTAGGTGTACTCCTCTGAAATCTCATGGTTTAAAAATCCTCTAGAACCTGATTTCTCCTAATTCATATTACATCATGGACTCAACACTTGAACTACAGAAACTTAATTCGATTTTCATTTCTAAGAAGTATTTCAAATTTAACATCTAACTGGACTCTTGATTTGAAATCCTCCAAAACTGCTCTTCCTACAGTTTCGCCAACCTCAGTAATTCTTCCTACTTTCCCCAACCTCAGTAATTGAGAGCTTTATTTTCGAAGTTGGTCAAACTTCTTGATAAAAAGTTTGACTACTGTCATCATCTCACAACCTGCATCTAATCTGTCAACAAATCTTATCCCCAAGAAATGCATAATCCAACCTTACTTTACAGTCTCTGCTCTTAACGCAATGGTCCAAGCAGAAATTCCTCTCAGATTACTTTGATAGCTTAATTAATCTCAAATTTTCTGCACTACACCACTAAAGTGTATCTCAACAGCAACAACAGATTGAGTCATCTTACATTTTTTTATCTCAAAACTCTGAAGTACCCTACTTTCAGCAATGGACAGATCATCCAGATAAAAAATTAACAAGCAAACCTTGGACTTGAGACATTCCAAATAAAATCCAGTATCCCTACTGTAGTAGATTCTATTTTGTGAAGTAGCTACAAGCAATGTTTACTATTCTATGTGCTCCATAGCAAAGTGATCCTGCCACTTCCCCACTCTACCAGGAGGTAGAGAGATAGCGTCCATCTTTATACCTCCTTGACACAGGAGAGTTCAGTCACACCAGGAGCCAACACTGTCAGAGAGCCCAAAACTCGTCTCAGCCCTTGTTACTTGCTTAGCTCTCATCACTAAAACTGTGTCTAAAACTAGCGCCTTTGACTACATAGGCCCCTGCTGCAAGCCTGCACAGCTGAATGCGTGCACACCATTAGCTCCAATTACCACTTTTACCTACTCTGGGCCCTTCTTACCTGACATAGAAATTCCAGTTAGGATCCCACAGTCACAGGCAGCAAAAAAAGGAAAAACAGATCAATGGAACTGGAAAGCAGCTAGAGAACAATAAGATGACATGATCAAGCCCTTACCTATCAATAATCACTCTAAATACTAATGGGTCGAATTCTCCAATCTAAAGACACAGAACAGCTGGCAGCTTTCTTCCCTTCTTAGTCTGTATCCTATCCTGTTTATACCTCTTCCTGATGACTCCAAATCCTTATCTCCGACCCCAAACCCTCTCCTAGACGGTGGAGCCACACAGCTGGCTGCGCACTGGACATCTCCCACCTGGGGATAGCTCAGGCTCCTCATCTTAGAGACCCTGTCTTGGTGCCGTCGTCTGTCCACTTGTCCAAATCATTCTTGGTTTTTCCCTCTCTTTATTTCCAACATTTGATCAATGACTAAGTCCGACCAGTTCTGCTTTACTAACTCTCAGAAGGCTCTTTTCTCTCCATCTTTACTGCCAGCGCCCCAGTTCTCATTAGCTTTTACATCCAGAAGCTCCCTATTTGACCTCCCATTCTAGTCCAGCCTTGCAGTTCACAGTGTTGAGCTCTCTAAACTGACAGTCACATTATGGTCCTGTTTTAAATCCTTTGTTTTTCCCCCATTACTTTCAGGTGGGAAGAGACTCCTTATCAAGGTTTACAAAGACCCTCGGGGTCTGACCCTCACATTCACTCCCAGCCTTTTTTCTGGCATTCTCTATGTCATCCTCCCACACCTCTGCTTGAAACGCACTTGACAGCTTGCAGTTCCCCAAATTCAGTGTGTTAATAAAGAGCTCCCCCCTCTAGCATGCTGCTCCTTGTCCTTGGAAACTCCCATTCCTTGCCTGGAGGTTGAGGGATAACTGTTTTTACATCCCCAGTGCCCTTTGCCAAGGGACTGACAGAGAAGGTTCTTGTGTGATGAATGAACTGGACTTTTCACTTTATAAGAGCCACAATTTTAAATAAACACTCAGACATAAACATATACACACCAACCAAAAAGAAAAAGAAAAATCCTTGAATCTGATCAAGTCGCTAGATCCAAGTACCAATTTATAGGAAACATAGAGGCCTGGAGAATATGTTAAATGATACCATAGAGATACAGTCAGCAAAATATAAATGCAGGAAATTACGTAAGACAAACAGCTTCATTTTTTTAACTGCAATCCAATAATTGCAATGTATGGCACTTTTTTAGATCTTGATTTTTTTAATTAAAAAAATAATGACTTAGAAATATGAACACTTTATATTTGATATTAAAGAATATTGTTAATGTTTTTAGTGTGATAATGATTTTGTGCCTGTTGAAGACTCCTTGTATTTAGAAATACATTCTGATCTATTTACAAATGAAATTACATGATAGGGTTGATTTGTTTCAAAATAATCTGAGAGGGAGAAGTGGGTAGGAATATAGATGAAATTGGATTGGCCATGAGCTGATATTATTGAAGCTGGGTGATAGGCACACAGCAGTTCATTATACCAATTCGCCTACTTTTGCGTATATTTTTTAATTTCTATAATAAACCTTTTTTATTGTGCCAAAACATACATAACATAAACCCTACCATTTTAACCATTTTTAAGTGTATAGTGCGGTGGCATTAAGTGCTTCACACTGTTGTGCAACCTTCACTACCATCCATCTGTAGAATTTTTTTCATCTTCCCCAACTGAAACTGTACCCATTAAACAATAACTTATCATTCCCGCCTTCTCTAGCCTCTGGCAACCACCATTCTATTTTCTGTTCCTATGAATTTGACTCCTCTGGGTCCTTCATATAAGTGGAATCATACAATGTTTGTCCTTTTGTATCTGGCTTATTTCATGTAACATAATGTCTTTGAGGTTTATCCATGTTGTAGAGTGTGTCCAAATTTTATTCCTTTTTGAGACTGAATAACATTCCATTGTATGTATATATCACATTTTGTTTATTCACTTACTAATGGACGTTTGAGTTGTTTCCAAAACTCTCTTTCCTGAAGGCATCCTATTTTATCATTACAAGATAATGAATATTCTTATATATGATGTATATTGATTATAGTTATCTTGCTGAAGAACTGGCATGGAACCTCTAATTTCTGTAGATAACAAATCCCAAAGGTTTAAGAGTTCTTAAGATAACAGTCTACACAGCCCAGGTGGTGCCAGAGACTGCAGTGGGGGCGGTAAAATCTTAAGAACAGGGGAAGGAAGTTATACTCACTGTTTAGGATTTCTCAGGAAAGCTCTTGCTCTCATCAGCCTTTGCCATCTCCCAGGCAGCATTTTTACTTCCTGAGCATCCCTACGCATAGTTATTTCTAACACGTGTAGTCCTGCCAAATGTATTTTTACCCTAAGCTCAGGAACTACCTTTAGCAATTTTATGCCAAAAGTAAGTGTATCACTTTTGAGTTAATAAAAAAAAAACCTTATATCTGTTCCTGCAGGAGATTAATCAAATTAGAACGGAAGCAAACCAGAAAATGTTTGCAGCAAGTATTAATCTGAAATTTGTTCTTGCTCTTCTGGTTTTGGGGGAATTATACTTTTAGACATCTTAAGGAGCAGTATCGGGGGTAGGCAGGTGGGGAGTTGGGTAGTGGGTAGATCTGATCCAAAGTTAACCTTGAGATACTGAGTACCCTGAGTTCTGGAATCAATTTGGGTATTTTAGATATTCTCCAGAATGGGCTGTACTGTTCATTTTGTTCTACTATGTGGCCCAGATTCCAGACCCCTTAGGCAAGCCCAGAACTGTCAGTACCATCTCTGGGTTCTCCAAGTTGAGAAGAGCCCAGAGCAGATCCCAGCTTCTCTGCTCATGATTGCCCTGGGCTCAAGAAAACTCTTCCTTATTTCTCTCATCTAAAACTATTCCATGTTTATAGTCTCAAGGGAAGATTGCCTTTTATGGAATATTGACTATGCTGTACACACTGGATATTTGTCACATACTCCTTTGGTCTTCTTTAGATGTCCCAGTTTGGTTTGTTTCGGAGGTTTTGTTTTGTTTTGTTTGGCTTTATTTACTTTTTATTTCAAGATCTGTAGACTCATATGCACATGTAAGAAATTATACAGAGCAATCCCATGTATATTTTACCTAATTTCCTCCAACAGTAACATTTTGACAAACTATATTATATATAACATCACAACTATCACAACCAGGATGTTGACATTGATACAGTCAAGATAGACAACATTTCCACCACCATAAGGATCCATTGTGTTGCCCTATAATAGCCATACCTACCTCTCTTCTGATCTCACGCCTTGCTTAGCCTAGGGCCACCACTTATCTGTTTTCGGTTTTTATAATTTTCTCTTTTCAGGAATGTTATGTAAGTGGAATCACACAGTACATAACTTTTTGTGTCTGATTGGCAATCAGTCCAGGTTGTTGTGATATTAATAGTTCGTTTCTTTTTATTACTGCTTGGTATTGCATGGTTTGGATGTACCACAGTTTAACTATTAACCTGGATTGTTTCCAGATTTTGGCCATTATGAATAAACCTAAGTAGGTAACCATTTATGTACAAGTTTAATGTGAACATAGTCTTTATTTCTCTGGGATGTATGCCCAGAAACTCATGTGTTAGTTGCATGTTTAGTTTTAAAAGAAACTTCCAAATTGTTTTCCAAAGTGACTGCACCATTTTAAATTTCCAATAGCAGTACATGAGTGAATCAGTTTCTCTACATCCTCACCAACATTTGGTATAAAGCACTATTTTTATTTTAGCCATTTCAATAGGTGTGTTGTGATACCTCATTGGGTTATAATTTGCATTTCCTCACTGGCTAATAGTGCTGCACACCTTTCCATGTGCTAATTTGTCATCTGTGTATTTTCTGCAGTGGAAGGTCTGTGTTCATGTTCTGTTTGATTGTTTGCTTTTTTTAACTGTTGAGTTTGGAGAGTTCTTTATGTGTCCTAGATATTAGTTCTTTGTTGAATACCTAGTTTGCAAATACTTTCTCCCCATTGATAACTTGTCTTTTCAACTTTTTTAATGGGGCCTTTTACAGAACAGGCATTTTTAATTTTGATGAACCAGTTTATCAATTTTTTCTTTTATGGATGATGTTTTAGGTGTCAAGCCTTTGCCTAGCTCTAGCTCATGAAGATTTTTCTCCTAGATTTTTTTCTAAAACTTTATAGTTTACATTTTATGTTTAAGTCCATGATCCATTTTGATTTAATTTTTTGTGTAAGGTGTAAGATAGAGGTTCATTTTTTTACTTATGGATGTCCAATTGCTTCAGCACCATTTGCTCAAAAGGTTCTTTCCTTGGCATTTAGTATGGGTCTGTTTCTGGATCATGTATTCTGTTCTGTTGGCATATATATCTATCCTTCCACCAATATTACACAATTTAGATTACTGTAGCTGTATAAAAGGGTTTAAAAGAACAAAGACTGATTTTTCCCACTTTATTCTTTTCCAAAATTGTTTTAGCTATTCTTCCTGTGCCTTTCCATACAAGTTTAGAATGATCTTGTCTGTATCTACAAAAAGTCTTGCTGGGATTTTGAAATGAATTGCATTAAACCCATACATCAATTTGGGGAGAATTTACATCTTTACTGTCTTGAGTCTTCCAATTCATGAACATGGATGGTGGTGTTGAGTTCCTCTATATACTGATTTCCTGTCCATTCTCTCAGTTGTTGAGAGAGGAGTATTGAAGTCTCCAACTATAAGTACTGTGTTTGCCTATTTCTCCTTTAAATTCTATTATCTTTTGCTTCACATATTTGGCAGCTCTGTTGTTTGGTGCACACACAATTAGGATTGCTGTGTCTTCTTGATGAATTGACCCTTTTGTCATTATATGATGCTTCTCTATGCTCTGGTAATTTTCTTTGCTCGAATCTACTCAATATTAATGGAGCTACTCTGGCTTTTCTTTGATACATGTTTGCATGATAGATCTTACTCCATCCTTATACTTTTTACCAGCCTGTATTTTCATATTTGAAGTGGGTTTCTTTTAGATAGCATATAATTGGGTTGTTTTCTAACCAACTATGCCAACCTGTCTTGTAATTAGTGTAGTAAAGCCCTTTATGGTTCATGTTATTATTGATATGTTGGGACTTAGCCTGCCATTTCAATTTTTGTTTTTCATTTTTTCAGTTTTATTTTTCTTGCCTTCCTATGGGCTACTTGAACTTTTTTTACAATTCTATTTTTATGAACCTATAATGTGTTTTTGTTATTATTTTGATTCGTTTTTAAATTATAGTGTTTTTTAATGTATTTCTTTGTATAGCATTTTTAATGGTTGCTCTAGGTAGCATATATATGTATGTGTGTGTATGTAACACACACACACACACACACACACACACA